>CATKHJ010833766.1:0-35367 GCA_949750685.1 Vernicia montana
AATAAATCCAATTGATTATACTTACAAGAATCAGTTTTTAATAATTTTAAAAATAAAAATCAGTCTATTAGCAATCGCATTAATAAAAATCAATTTATCAAATTATATATTAAAAACCAAATCTTAGTCTTAAAACTTATATTTCTAATTTATTTTAAGACCTTAAAAGAATGAGATCCGGAAATAAACTTCAACTCTCGTTCCTTTGTTTATAACCTAAGTTAAACAAATGGTAGCTAAGCATTTGTTTATAATCAATTAATTAATTCAATTAAGAAAAGATAAATATAATCAAAAGGAATTTTATTCAAAATTCATATCATGATAGCTTCATACAAATCCAAAAAAAAAAGATAAATTTAGTTCATGCAAAAATAAATAATAATTTCCATATCATTAATATCAAAATAATACATTGAATTAATATTATCAATCCAATAATTAAAAGACAAAAATAATAGGGAAATAAACTTACAATTTAATCCAGTGCTCAAATCCAATCTCTTGATATTTGTATAAAATAAATATCTCAAGAACCAAATACAATCTTTATTGAAAGAATGACTGCTGAAAATAAAAATTTAAATGAAAAGTGTTTGAATTTAAAAGTGGAATGGAATAGGAGAAAAACCTATTGAGAAAAACTGTCTATGCCTTGCGAATTTTTCCCTGCTCATCCTCCTGCTATCAAAACCTTTTGCTGCCAAACTCTAACTTTTCCTGCTAAAACTATCTATCTCACGTTTCTTACTTCATATCTCTCCTCCCATCCATCTCTTCTCCTCTCATATATATATATTAAATTATTATTTATTTTTTTATGTTTTCTTTCCCGTAATTGAAGGCACATGTCTTCAATTGCTGTATAAGTGGGTCCCATTATTATAATAATATATATTTTAAAAACCAAAACACGTAACTTTACTTTTCTGCAAACTTTTTTGTTTCTTTTTTTTTTCAAAAAGATTTTTTCATTATTATTTTATTTTGTAAAAAAGTGAGTCCAACTTTATTTTTATTATAATAATATTTCATGGTCCACTTTTACTTCAAATTATTCTATTATTCTTTATTTTATTTATTAAACTGAACAAGACTAATAAATATATTAAAATACCACAATTAAATATTAAATTAACATTAAAAATATAATAAAATTACAACAAAACCAATTGAAATATAAAAGGAAGATAAAAAAAATAAAATTATTCTTAATTTTATTTGTACGATTCTTATTTTTAATTAATTTTTAAAGATATAAATTTTTTAATTTAAAAATTTCAAAGAAATGAATTATTATTATTAAGCTTAGCTTGATTGGTCCACAAAGAACCAATTAGTAGCTAAGGCTGTCGGATAAATTAAGAGAGAGCGAGAGAGAGAGGGGGGGACTGCCTCGCTAGACCATTGCCGTCTAGCCATTGAACTGCCACACACTCCTGAACAAGGGGAAGAGCAGTCATCGACAAGCCAAGTTGTGAAATTTCGTCGCCATCCGTAGCCAGAGTAGCCCCCACTTGCAACCCGACCGTCATGCCACTTGAAAACTTCTAGAGCTGATTTTGGCAAGCTTCGACCTCCTTTTTCAGAAATTTCAGTTTCATTGGACTCCTCTCATTCCTATCTTTCCAATGGTATCTCATTTGCCCTTAAAGCTCGACTTTGAATTTTGACCGGAATCCAGTGAAGACTGCAGCTGCCGACGCTGATTTCCAGTGATCTCATGCAAGTGAGGGAGAGTAACTAGCCTTTACGAACTCCACACATTGAGACAAGTCCTTTGGCACCTATTTTGCCACTAACCGCCATCAACGACCATTTTTCGATGACTGCCTGACGATAGACCAGTGAGTGCCTATCGACAGTTTTAGTGTTGATTTCAGATGCATAATTTGGTATCTAAATTAGTTAATAATGAGTTCATATGATAATTAAGGTATAATTAAGACTGTTAAGAAAAATAAATTATTATCTATAATTATTAGTTATCAAAATTTCTTTCCATTATTTGTGGATTGTAACTTCTGTATTTTTAGGAGAATGATGATATTGTGTTGTTGATATGTCCATATGGTGCATTTGAAATTTATTTGAGTTGAGTTTGTATTCTATGTTTTAGGAGATTAAGTCTATTCTAAGGGAAACTCTACCGAAATTTCAATAGATTCTCCGCAATCCTTAGGATGAGTATGTCGTTTGATTCTTAAAATTCATATTTTGATATTTTTTATATTCTTTAGATCGTCAAGGACATCATCTATAGCTACAGGGCCGAGCCATTGATTGAATAAGAGTTTTTTCATCAAGGTTGTGAGTGATACTTTCTAAAATATTTTTATGTTTTCCATGCATCTACCTATGTTGTATGTATATATATATACTTATAATTATGCATTATTTAGATCAATTGAGCATTCTGACATATGCTTGTGTATGTTTCATTATAACCTATGATATATATTACTTGTGAATGTTATATGGAATTAGGATTACATAGGACCATATAAGATTGTGATATGAGTATTGAGATGTGATGAGCTTATGACTTGCGTGATGGCGG
The DNA here is from genome assembly GCA_949750685.1 of Vernicia montana. Taxonomy (NCBI): domain Eukaryota; kingdom Viridiplantae; phylum Streptophyta; class Magnoliopsida; order Malpighiales; family Euphorbiaceae; genus Vernicia; species Vernicia montana. The sequence continues at coordinate 2,561 of CATKHJ010833766.1, forward strand.
GGAGCTTGCTCATCGCTTGACACTACTTGCCAGTCGGGTTAGCGCTCATTGGCATAGGTCGTGATGCCAAAACCCTATGTATTAGATCTTTAAGAAATGATATTTGGGTACAAATAGCCATATTTGGGGATTGACTCCCCAAATCGAGGTTTAGTGTGGTTCCTACGAATTAATTCCCATAATTGGTTGATTATGTGATTATTTGTCTGTTTGACACAATGCATGAGCATTTTTATTATTAAAATAGTTAAATGGCATCAGATTTGTATATTGGTTAGTATTATTCATTGAGTTAAGGGGTTCACCCCTGTCTCCTCATATTTTTTCCAAGTTGCGGATTGAGCCTATAAGAAGTATATTTTTATTGAGAATCCATGTCTTTCATCTTTGGCATCGGAAATTATCTTATTTATTCGGATATGTATTTTATTATATATTGTACTGCATTAATTATTCTAAAATCCCGCAACTATAGTGAAGTATGGACTTATATGTATGTATTTGTATATTTGTATTTGACTATATTATGATGTATGATGATATAAGGATAGTTGAACTTCCTTCATAAAGGGAAAATTTAAGAGAAAATAAATGGTATTTTAGTTTTTTCATTACATTTAATGGTAAAAATAGACGGAAAGACCAAAAGGTTTGACGGAATAAAAATGCAATGATGCAATCGCTAGTTTATCAAAATACATGAATCTTAGTGTTACTTTCACCAAAACTTAAAGATTAAATAGTAATTTACCCTTAAAAATTATACTTCACAATAATTTATATGTGAACTAAATATATTTTAAGACAGTTTTTTTTAGGGAAGTACGCATTCAAAAGGATGCGCTTTTATATTTTTAGAAAAATACAGTTTTATACTTCCTGAAAAAACAAACATGTTATACCAAACGAAATCTAAATCTAAGAATATTTCTAATGGTGCTATTTATTTTAAAGAATATATTTTATTCAATAGAGAACATTTTATTTAATAAATAGTATACAATTTTACTCAAATCCAATAGACAATTCATATTTTGCTATTCATTTTATTTTATCCCATAAATATTAATATTTTTAATTTTTTCCTTTTTAAGTTTGTCTCATAGAAAAAATAATATTAAAATTATAAGTAATACTTTGACTATTTGAATGGAAACTTAGGTGATATTTGATGACATCATTCAACATTTAAAATTAAAATTTTCAGCACTTAATCGTTTTAAATTTATTTGATAATTATGTTTTAAAAATCTAAATTAAGTAAAAAAAACCACTTAAAATGATAAGTCAAAATTTTTAACTTAAAATTCATACTGAATGCAATAAGTGATTAAATTTTTAAATATTTTTACTATTTAAAAATTATATCACTTATTGCATTCAGTATTTAAAATTCATAACTTAAATTTTCAGTACTTAATTTTCAGTTTTACCAAATATTACCTTATACTGTATTAATTAAAGTTATAATATAGAGTGATATTTGACTTTTTAGATGTAGAGAGTCAAACCAACTTTCTTTTTTATTTTTAAAATATAAAGAGTCCATTGAAATTTTTATTTTTTGAGATGATTCCTTATAATAAAGAGTTTGACATATATAATTTTTTTAGATGCTTTAAATAGTTATTTATATAATAAGAATACTTTTATGAATTTTATAATTTCTTTCATTTAAGGGAATTCAACTATCAATTAAATCTCAAATGTTGGTAATTGTGCAATTGAAAATGATAACTTGTCTTGATGCTTTTAATTAATAAACCATATATATATATATATATATATATATGCTTTTAACAAAAATTAATTGAAATTTTATGAGTGAACGTGATATTCAAATACCATAAATATTAAATTTTCCCTCTTTAATACTAAAAAACAAAAATGAACTGAGAAAATGAAAGCTAAATACAGAAAACAATCAAATATTAGTGATAGAATGAGGCCAAATTTCGAAATTCCAAAAAAATCAAATTTGAATTTTTCCGTTATAATCAAATAGTGAGAGCAACTGCCAATGGGAGTAGAGAGAGAGATTTTTATTATAGGCCATAAACACAAACAAAAACCAACTGTGGGGTTTACAATTACAATGTGTACTGTTTGTACAGTCTGGGCCAATTAAACTTGTTGGCCTGGCTAGTGGTCCAAGCTCCAAAACAAGAATCGATGGTCATTACGTCATTTATTTATAAGGGAAAAGTCGTTTTATGAACGAATCAGATTTCATTTTCCCAAAGTAGGCATAAGGCACACTTATGAACGAATCAGAATTCATTTTCCCAAAATAGACATAAAGACACACTAAAGCATAACCTACCTAACCGTAAATATATTTTTTCTTGAGCAAAATATTTATAATCGATTCCTCCATTTAAAATATTAAAAAAACTCATAAATCTGTTATAGGGTACATTTAAAATTACTGTTAGGGTTAAAAAAATATTTTATAATTTTTTTATTAAATTGATTGATTTTTATTATTTTTTATAAACTATTTTTTCAAATATGTTTCTGAGAAAAATATCAATTTATTTAAATTCTGAAAAAAATAATTTTAAAAATAATATATATATATTTTTTTTTTGGTTAAAAAATGCTTTTGAGAAATTTAATGTTAAACGGGCCTATAGGTTGGATTCCGAAATTCTAAATTGAGATTTGATTTATTTGTATATATAAAATAGTTGATTTCTGTTTTTGTTGCATTACCATTTATAATTTATTTTGTATACTGATTTATTTGTATTTATTTTCTCTGTTCGTAATGAACTCGTGTTCAACTGCCATTTCTGTTTCTGTTGCATTACCATTTATAATTTACTCTAATTTTCAAAATTATTTATAACTATATCAAAAAAATACAATTCTCTCTAGGTGTCTCTTTTATAAAAGTTTAAAATATTTTTATATGACTCATTAATAACTAATAAAATAAAATAATAAAATAAAATCGTTTTGATGAAAGAAAAATAAGGAAATCCCTACCCATCGCATTTGATTTGAGATTGTAAACCTTTGTTCAAGCGGCTGAGTGTCGGAAAAAAGTAAATCTTCTTCTTCTTCTACATTTTATTTTTCTCTCAATTAAATGGTCATGTAATTTTACCAAAATTTCTTTTAATTAATTTATTATTATTATTTTTTAAAATTTTTAATTAAGTTATTGATAGGTCTCATAAAAATACTTGTTAGTATATAAAAGTGCCAATTAAGAAAAAGAATTATACAAAAATTCCCCTCACTTTAGCTTTTAAGGTAAATTGCAACTAAAAATTTAAATTAATGTAAAATTAGTCGTTTGCCTACACGTCGCACGGCTATTCTTATTATTTTGATTATAAATATTTTCAATTTGTAAAATTTAAATTAGATTTTTTATTTAAAAAATATTTATATGTATAAAATTTAACTAATAATAAATTGAATACATATAATAAAAATTTAATGAAAGGTATAATTGAAAATATATCATACCAGATGAAAAAACTTTGTTAATTAATTATATTTATATAAATTAATATTAAAAATACAATTAATATTTTTTTTAGGATTAAGAATCATTGTTTAATTAGGAAACTAACTTATTGGTTAATATGTTAACTTTTAGGATTAAAATCCTTATTTAGTTAGAAAAGTAACATATTTATTAATGTATTAATATAATAATTCAAATAAAAAAATAATGATAAAAAATATAAAATTATACATCAGTTTCATGTCTATGTGTCAAAAATAAGTACATATGTCAAAAAAAATTTATGTTTCATGATATATGTATATATATATATATATAGATAGATTATTTGAAAATTAAAAATAAAATATAATTACATAATAATGTAAAATTTGAGGTAAATTAATATTATTATATTGACGTGATTATAATACGAAACTAATTGTGTCAGGTCACGGTTAGGTTCATTAATAATATACTTCACTATAAAGAAAGAAATCAAATGATACATTAATGTTGAATAAAAAAATGTAACAAAAAAATGTTCAATAAAGAAAAAAGACATTGCCTTATGAAGAAAAAAGATATTATATTATAAATAAGACTATCATTTCTTTAATATTACTTATGCATAATCGGCCACGGCTCTAAATCAAAATTGAATCAAAATCCAATTGTCGGTTTCAGTTTCACATATTAGTGAATTTGAATTAAACTGTACATAGATGATTTGATTTTGATTTCGATTCGTATAGTTTCGATTCTGATTTTGAATCGGATTTAAACTAATTTTTTTTATTTTTTTTACAAAAATTAATTTTAAAACTCAAAAATTTGACAGTTTAAACTGAAATCGAACCGGCGGTTCCGATTATAGTTCAAAATTTTATGAAACCTAAACCGGACTATAAACACTAATGATTTGAGACTGGATCGAAATCGTAACTACGACTTTAATTCCAGTTCGATTCAGTTTAATTTCAATTTCAAACCAGACCGTGACTATGGCTCTGCTTAAATAGTAATTCATATTTATTTTTTTATAAAAATTTAAAATTTATATTTCTTTTACTAGTTTACTCTTATTATTATTATGTTTTTGTTTTGAGGGATAATTTACTGTTATTATAATAATTATTAACAACATTAATTATTATAGAATAATATGCTTAATTGTAGATATATTAAAAAATATATATTTAAAAAACATAATAATAAATTTAATTTTAAAAAAGACTATTATTTGTGAATGGATGGAATATTAATAATTTAACAAATCAATTTAAATATATGTTACTTATAAATATTAGGATTCAACATTTAAAAAATTGTACTTGTACTGAACAACTACTAGTGAAATGGTTAATTATAATATTATTAAAAGGTCGGCTAAACAAAATCTATATAGTTGAATATAGATCCTGTCATGATTTCAAATCGAAATTGAATCGCTAGTTTCGGTTTCACACATTGGTGAAATAAAATCGGATCATACATAGACGATTTAGTTTTAATTTTAAACTAATTTTTTTACAAAAATTGTTTTTAAAATTTAAATATTTGACAGTTTGAATCGAAATAAAACCAAAAATTTCGATTTCAGTTCAAAATTTTATAGAATTTAAATCAAATTATAAATAATAATGGATTGGGATGGAACCGAAATTATGGATAGCCAATCCTTATTTCAATTCAATTTTTAACCAATTCGATTTAATTTCGGTTTCAAACTGGACGGTGGCTAGGACTAGTTGAATACATTATACGGGGGTATTATCGCAATAAATGATAAACAATGTCTAATTCCGTCAACCAAAACAACAAGAAAAAAAAAAACCAACTAGGCAACTAGCGAATCATTCTGTGAACCCTGTGCAATCACAATAACAAAAAGACCAAAACCCTCAACGCCTGAAAACCACATTTCTTCTATATTTCGGCTTTCACCAAAAATATCGCCAGCTAAGCTATGGACTAACTTGGGACTCCCTCTCTGTCTCTCTCTTCTCCATTTGTCTTCTACATTCTCCGGTTTTCATCGCCGGCGCCGCCGATTCCTATTCGCAATGGCCTCTCTTTCCGGCCTATGCTCCTCTTCCCCTTCTCTAAAGCCTAAAACGCCTCTTCTTAAAACCACTCTCAATCCACCGCGTATCAAAACCTCACTCTCTTTTCCAACTCGGTCTTCCCGACACACCTCAACTCAGGCTGTAGCTCGCGAGATCTCCGATGATTTATCGAAAACAAACGATAAGTTGCCGACCAAACCGAAACATGGATTGGAGAAGGATCCTAGTTCTCTATGGAGGAGATACGTGGATTGGCTGTACCAGCATAAGGAGTTAGGGCTGTATTTGGATGTGAGCCGGATCGGTTTCACAGACGAGTTTTTGGCGGAGATGGAGCCTCGATTACAGAAAGCGTTTAATGATATGGAGGAGCTGGAAAAGGGCGCTATTGCGAATCCAGATGAAGGGAGGATGGTTGGGCATTATTGGTTGAGGAATTCGAGTCTTGCGCCTAAATCTTTTTTGAGAACGCAGATTGACCTGACGCTTGACGCCGTTTGCAAGTTCGCCGATGAAATCGTCAGTGGTAAGGTCAGTCTTGTGTCGCTAATTTTTTACTTTACAGTATGTTTGTTCTGTGCTTTAAGAATCGATTATTTCAAGTTGTAGTATTATCTCTTCTAGTTTTGAGATATCAACTGCATTTATGATTGTGCATACCTGCTAATTGCTTGGATTTTGAAGAACTTATTTATTCTTTCAATTACAGTTGATTGTTTGTCTCATTTTTTCTTTCCACATTGATACAGATTCAGCCCCCATCTTCCCCAGAAGGTCGTTTTACTCAAATACTCTCTGTTGGGATCGGAGGTTCAGCTCTTGGACCACAATTTGTTGCAGAGGCTCTGGCGCCTGACAATCCTCCTCTCAAGGTATTCAATACCCTCGAAATGTTTTTATGTTTCCCTATCATAGGCCATTCTCTTAAGATAGATGAGGCCCGGCATGTTCTGAAAATACATTTAGGTAATTAATGCCTTTACGATCTTGTGGAGCATGGAAAATGTTCCCTGAAAAACTTTCTCCATTTGGGTTCCCTGTTGGAACTTAAGAGTCTGTTGGCAATGCTTTATGCATTGAAGAAATGCCTGAATATATTTTGTTTGAATGAAGCACATATTGAATTTACTAATAGTTGCTTCCTGTTTCCAAAATTTTGGCTGTAGTAGATAATATTTCATGTCTTATTGGCAGATAAGATTCATTGATAATACAGATCCAGCTGGAATTGATCATCAGATTGCTCAACTTGGCCCTGAACTGGCTTCTACGCTTGTGATTGTGATTTCAAAGGTATCAATGGACGTCAAACTTCTTACTTAGAAAGATACATTCAGAAGTGTGTGTATTTTTTACATGTTTAATATGTTGCTAATGTACTATCTGTTTCAACTCTTTGCAGAGTGGAGGTACCCCTGAAACTAGAAATGGTTTGTTGGAAGTACAGAAGGCCTTTCGTGAAGCTGGCCTGGATTTTGCAAAACAGGTTTTGATCTCAGGTTCTTGTTTCTGCTTTTTGTTAATTTTCCCATGCTTCCCATTGCATGTGAAAATTTCATTTGATATTGATTGGAAGTACAGTTGGAATAAAACAGTATGTTGTAATGCTCAATTTGTTATCCAGACTTTCTTTGCTTTTACTTATTTTTTTAAGGTCTTGTATTCAAGAAAATTGTGCCATCAGCCCCCCAGTTCTTTGTGCATGACAATCAGGGGTGCAATACCCATATGATAGCGCATTGTTTTTTTAGTGGGACATTTTTTTTGAAGAATCTGTTGCTAGGTTTCATAACCATGACATAGTGACAGATTTACTGCTTTTACCTCCCAACATATACTGACACTTGCGGTACATAAACTTGTGTTCAAATGTCTTCATAGAAATGATTTAGTGATACCTGACTTCATTACTTGGCATTACCTGTTTGTGGGTTGGGCCCCATGCCTCAATTTGTGAAGTGAATTGCTGGTCAGGCCAGGCTTTTTCGAAAATTTGACATTTGCAGACCCATGCTCGGCCCATGAACAGGTCTTATGGCAACTAGTTTTCTATGTTTTGCTCATCAATCATCGATTAGATTGTAGCTGTACTTATCTTGGTCTGCTCTACATGTGATACTTGACCCAATTGATTGTGTATGAAAACACATGTTCTTTGTTTTGTATGAAGTGATGAAGGTATTCAATTTTGACTTAATTCCAGCCTTGCTACTATCTTGATGGAGTTACAACTTTTGTATGGATTCCCTGTATTTGTGTCCCGTTTCTCTCCCTTTTTATTGGGTTTTGAAATTGATATCCATAATTGATTCAGGGTGTTGCTGTAACACAAGAAAATTCATTACTAGACAACACTGCAAGAATTGAGGGTTGGTTAGCTAGATTCCCTATGTTTGATTGGGTTGGTGGTAGGACATCTGAAATGTCTGCAGTTGGATTACTTCCAGCAGCACTTCAGGTAAATGACCATTGAATTCAAAATCTGATTTTTTGTTTGTCACTCTCAATTTTAGTGCATAATTCTTTTTGAGTTATCTTTCCTTCAGGGGATCAATATTAGAGAAATGCTTGCTGGTGCATCATTGATGGATGAAACAAATAGGACCAGAGTGGTAAGTGTTGACTTGGATCTATATAAGGTAGTTAAAATTGGCAAGAATGAATTCTCTCTGAAAAAACCAATCCATGTTATTCTAGATTCAAATTCGTCCCATTTTGTAGCTATAGAATTTGGTTATTTACAGTTTTGGAGCTAATTGAATGTCTTCTTATTGTTACCATTGGGAAGCTTTCTGTATCAATGCAATTAGCCTGGTTCAGCACTGATGGGAAGAAAATTCAACTAATGTGATCTCATAACCCTTGCTGAACATGGGTGTATTCTGTTAATTTCCATGGGAAAGCCACTTGTTTTTGGTTCTTGATTCTAGTATAGATTGAACATTTTGTTCAGAGATCAATGATGAATTTATAATCCACTTTGCAAGTTTAACTGCTCCTCACTATGAAAACAATTACATAATTAACTATGGAATGTTACTTAGTCTTTTGTTCTACTTTGCTTTCTACCCTCACAATTGTAGCTTGTATTAGGATTTCCCCTCTGATACATTTCTTCTCCTCCAGCTTAGGGAAAATCCTGCAGCTTTGCTAGCTTTATGCTGGTACTGGGCCTCTGATGGGATAGGATCCAAGGTACTCATTGCTTTGCACATATAAAATCAGCACTCTCAATTGTGTAATACTTAAAAAACTGATTTCGTATGTTGTTTATTTCTGTGTACTTTGACTTAATGCAGGACATGGTCGTCCTTCCATACAAGGACAGCCTATTACTATTTAGTAGGTATTTGCAGCAGCTGGTCATGGAATCACTTGGAAAGGAGTTTGACCTGGATGGTAATCGGGTATGTGCAATCAATTAGAAGAACTATCCTCTTCCTCCTTCTGCTGATGCTGTTCTTATTGTTGCCATTTTACCCCTTCATTTTCCTGTGGGGATTTTTTTTTTTTTTTTTAAGATACCCCTTTATTAAATAATTTTAAATGGGGGGGGGGGGGGGGGGGGTGTGGTGTTGTTGTTGTTGTTGTTGTTAATAATGGCATCCCATCAATGATCAGTAATATCACTTATGTTTTTATGTGCTTTTTCTTGTATCTGTAGACACCTCTGATAAAAAATAAATTTTGGGCAGAGCCCTCAGTTCATAATGTGGTTATGTTACTTCAACCATGCATGAAGCTATCGAGTGAAATAGTCATTGGTTCTATGGGATCAAGTCACTATGGATATAAATATATTGTTTGTAAATAACATATAATTGTTCAAAATATGTTGCCCTTTATTTTTCCAAGCGAGTCTGATATTAATTTAATGATCTTTAATCAAATTATTACATTATCATTATGTGAACATGGATTTGCATTTTGCAAGGATATTTCTTTTTTGAAGTTAAGACACTTTTCTTGTCAATAAAAGTGTTTCAGGTGTAGTTGGTTCTTTGTTTTTGTAGATAACTGGATCTTTTCTTATTTTACAGGTCAATCAAGGACTCACAGTGTACGGAAATAAAGGGAGCACAGATCAACATGCGTAAGTGCTATTAATTATCTATGCGTCTGTATGATAATTATTGATGCTGTTTATATGAGGCCTGATGCACCAATTTGTTCGTTCTTCAGTTACATTCAACAATTGAGAGAGGGTGTGCACAATTTCTTTGTGACGTTCATTGAAGTTCTACGTGATAGACCCCCTGGTCATGATTGGGAGCTTGAACCTGGTGTCACATGTGGTGACTACCTATTTGGAATGCTGCAGGTTAGATATATAACAAAAGCCTGTTCATGATCACTTGCCAATGGCTTTAAATCTAGAGATGAAAGTTAATTTATTGGTTTATTGCTGATAAATGCTCTTCTGTGCCAAAATGGATTTGTTTTTACAGGGCACTAGGTCGGCCCTATATGCTAATGACAGGGAGTCCATAACAGTAACAGTGCAAGAAGTGACACCTAGATCTGTGGGGGCTCTTATTGCTCTTTATGAACGAGCAGTTGGGATATATGCCTCACTTGTCAACATCAATGCTTATCATCAACCAGGTAAATACCCATATTTTCTTGCCTTTAAATGACATTTGGGTGTGGAAGTGAGAAATGAAGGTCAATTATAACGCTGCTGTATGATTGTGTGCCCTACTTCATGTGCTCTTGGTATAACTCATACATGTTCAGTGAGAAATCCAAGTCTGACTAGTTTTTATAACTGGCACTTGATCCTCATCAGGTGTGGAAGCTGGGAAAAAGGCAGCAGGGGAAGTTTTAGCCCTTCAGAAGCGGGTTTTGGCAGTACTCAACGAGGCAAGGTAAAATGTTACGTCTTCACAATCTGCCTTCTATTTTCTCATGCAGTATTTTATGTATGCCAGGCAGTTGCTTAATCCATGTAGGATTGTTTGGATTGTGTTTCACAGAAAATGCGCCCACAAAATAATTCACTTTTATCTGCCTATGCATTTATACTGATCAGTGTGAAACTACTAAAAATATAAATCAATTTAGGCAAGTTTATGAAGGCAGAGGAATGTTTTAACTGTGTCTTGACACTGACTCTCAGGAACCCCTCTTTTGAGGTTGGAAAAATAAATTCCTTGAAAAATTGACCTCTTTGCCATGGGATTGAAATTTGACGTGTCAAGCTGTCAAACTCTTAGTTACAATACAATGTAACTCCAAATAAGATAGACCTTGGTCAGAAATGCAATTTCCTTTTCTTGCATTTTCTCATATGCTTTAAAGAAGATGTGCTATTTTACTGATAATGACAATGTGCGTCTCACTTTCAGCTGTAAAGAGCCTGTTGAACCATTAACACTTGAAGAAGTAGCTGAACGTTGCCATGCAGAAGAAGATGTATGTTTGTAGAGAATCCTTTTTTAAATTACCTGAGAGATGAAATGTCATGCTAACCTTCTATTTACTCGCTGTTTCAGATTGAAATGATATACAAGATTGTCGCGCACATGGCTGCCAATGACAGAGCACTTATAGCTGAAGGAAGTTGTGGTTCACCGCGCAGCATCAAAGTTTTCCTTGGGGAGTGTAATGTGGATGAGTTGTATGCTTGAGTTTAAACAAATGAAAATCATCATGATGCATGTATTTCTGTTACACAAAAGAAGCTCCAATAAACTGATTTTGACCTTCTTGTATTACATGGACTGGGATTTTCATTTTCTTTTTCCCCGTTGGATACATATTGGAAATAAATTTCCATTGTCATTGGCATTTGAATTGTTCGACTACATAAAAACTGATGCAATTTGTTGGATTTGAAATCGATAATGGAAAGTATCTTAAAGCCATTGAGTGGTTGATCATCATATTATCACCTTTATACCGCTGCCTACACTTACACATTTGCCTTACGAATACAAGGCATTGAATATACCTACAATCTTGTCCAGCAACAGTCATTAGAGTTGCCATTGCTGAACTAAACAACTTAATAGTTGTGAATGGCGCACTATTAATCAGATGCAGTGATTTAGAATTCTAGGAATTTAAATTATACCGCAGATAAGCAAGTGCAATGCCTAAGTTGCTTCAAATGTGCCAATTATGTACTATAGAAAATGGGAGCATTAGAAGGCAATGCGGATTTACCTTTGCATTGGCGATGGACATTCTTTAGGCAAACAGAGTTTTGGTCTTCCGTCTATGTTCCGTAGAATGCAACAAGACTCGCTAGTTGGGTGTTTGAATGGTAGGAACATTTTCCAGACATGGCCAAATTTATTCTTTCATTCTTTGTTCCATCACAGGATTCACAGCAATGCTGTTTGTTAGATCTACCTTCCTTAAAACGGTAGGTAAGTCGTTAGGGGGGGGGGGGGGGGGGGGACGCGATTCCAATCATTGTCATTGCTTATACTGAGTTGGGAAATTGCTCTACCTTTCAGAGTTGCCCATTTTCCATCAATTGTTTCCTTGTCAATTTCTTATGCAAGTGTTTAACCTATCTTTATCAAGCTTTGGTGGGACCAGCTAAAGGCAGAAGTATCCAAAATTATAACAAGATTATAAATTTGAAAAATGTCTCAACTTTGGTGGCATATTCAAAAAAAATTTCAAATTAAAGCTTATATTCTCTTATGATTTCCACCGTCAAATGCGAAATTATGGACTCAACAACAGCTGGGGTCTCCTCTATAAAACTATTAATTTATTATTTTAATTTTAAAAACGATACTCCTTACTCTACGATCTAAGTTCACATGTGTCTATCATTGACCAACTTCTTCAAGTACCTGTATTTTTGAATCTATCTTAATCTTAATTTTTCTAATCTTCAAAAAATTAGCTACCACGTGACTTTTGTTATTGTCTTGGGTTGCTGATGGACATTATGGGTATTTAGCACCCCCAACGAAGCACGACATAAACCAAAAGAACTGAACCGACCGACGAGCTAACAGTAACACGACACACAGTGCAAAGAAAAACAAAAAAGTATGGGTCTCACGTGGGACCCATCAAACAATGTGATTGATTCCTTAATATATAAGCGGGAAATTAGAGCAAAAGTGTCCCCACTTACAACGTTCGACTCTTCAGAGTGTTTAAAAAAAACGGAGTTCCTTTGCCACGTAACTCTACCCGTTACTTTTTTTACGTGTGCTTTATTATCGGGTTTCTGTTAACATAAAAATAATCCATTTTGTTTGTACCAAAGTTAGTCATACGACGACGTTTTATGATTTATTTCCCTTCAATTAGTGGATAATTAATTTGAAAATTTTGCTGAGAGAGATTAAAATTAAAAATAATCCATCAAAATTACGATTTAAAAAAAAAAAAAACCATTATTTTTGCAAGGACAAAGCTTTGCGTCTCTGGCAGTCTCTCAGAGCTGAACCAACAAAGAAAGCTTTTGAGGGAAGCAAACCTTTTGTACCCTTTTCTTAAATCTCACAGTCACACCACTTTCAACTTCTCTAAGTTGATCTTCTCCCAAATCTCTCACATTCAGAGCACACAACGCACGGTCAGTACTAACTCTCATTGAACTCCTGTAGCTTTGAAGGAAACCCTGAACTTGGATTCTTATGTGAGTTGACTCTGTTTTCCACTGTATTTTTCAGTTCTTGTTTTATAAAACTGAGATTTTTTTATTTGTTGTGCATGTTAGGTGAAGCGAAAAAAATGTTCACTGAAGGACTCGACTCCAATGCGCTTCGCTGGGTTCGAGAGGTAATTTCTAATTACATCCACAGATTTTCAAATTTTCAAATTTTACTTTGCTCTGATTTAATTTAGTTTGCGATTTTCAGAACCAGAAGGAAGCTCCTCTATCGCATTCTAGTTTAAGGCCTAGAATTGATCCGATTACTAACGTTAGAAACACCCGTGGATTTGGCTTGCCTCCGCCATCCAAATTCAGAAGTGGACACTTACCGTCGACTGCAATTCCGGTGTCCCGAACCATATCTGCCGATGCCGATGATAGCCGGTCTGTTTCTGACAATGACGTAACCACTGAGTCGGATCAAGATGATGTTTATGGCGGACGCTATTCTCTTGATTCCTCTCCTCAAGATGAAAGAATCCCTAATTCTTCTGCTACTAGGCATAGGTATGGAAATGCGGCGCAAAGAGGCGCTCGTTATGTCAGTGATTATGCCTACTCTGATGTTAGTTCTTCCATGGAGACGGTGGCGGGGAGAGGTGGAAGTGTGGCGGAGAGGTTGGTTAGAGGGAACGGAATTTATGCGGCTGGAAGGAACGTCTATACTGAGGATGATGAGGAGGAGTCAGATTCGGCTGCTAGCTCCGAGTTTTCCACCACGCAAGCTGGGAGTGTTAGTAGCGCTTTGCCTAGGAGTAGGCTGCGTGTTTCTGAGGGATATGCTTCAAGTGTGCCTTCTCAGGCCAATGTTGAAACCATTGCTACAAAGGTAAAGTTCAATTTAATTAACTGTAAATCGGAATTTGAAATGCTTGCGTAGCTTAGAGGCAAATAATTGTTGAATTCCTTCATTCATGTTATTATTGGTTTGTTAGTTAAACAGCTGGAGAAGTTGGCACCAAACACATTGACATATAGTGAAAACCTTTTGTATTGCCTTCCAAAATTGACTACTATTATAGAAACCAATATGTTGTTGGGGCTACTTGCCTACGGTTCCTCATCTTTTGTTCCTTTTATGATCTCAGTTGGCATCCTGCTTTTAAGGCGTTGTTCAATCGTAATAATTGGTGTGGATACATTCATTAATCTATCTGCTTCACTAGAAACTTCAAAATTTTTTCTTCAAAGGATTTAATATTTTACTAATTTGAAATCTGGTTGAAGATAGAAAAATGTAGTAATCATAAGACTCAACAGTAAACACAGGCCTGATGGGCCGAAAAGGAGTAATTGTTTCATATTCATGTGATATAATGAATAATTGAGGGGAACTTGTTTTGCTGGAATTGTGAGGCATGGGAATTTTCTATTTCTAGCAACTTCAATTTTTTATTGTATGAAACAGTACTTTTTGCACCAATAATCTTATTATCTAGCCACACTGTTTCCTCAATTATGTGATTTTTTAACTTATGGCTTCATGACTGCTCTATGGTTACCTGTTTATTTCTACATAATGAGCTACTGAAAATTTGTAGTTTTAAATGTTTCCTAAAATGAGCCAATAATCTGAGCAGTAAAAACTATGCCTATCCATCCTTGTATATAAAGTCATTGTTGATGTCTAGGATGTGTAAAGAGAGGTCTTTGATTGGGGGGCAAAAGATACGCACATTTGACAATTATGCATAAAATTACCAGCATTACAGTGAACTCTTTAAAATGGGTGGGGAGGAGGGGAATTTGTAACAGCTGGGCCAAAAAGCATGTTACCTTCGAATATTATTGTAAAATTATAATCTGACTATCAATATTTTTGGTCAATTCTCTTGTTGCTATGACATTGTATGAAGAGTATATTTCCTTTTGATAATTATATCTAGGAAATGTTAATTTCTTACTGTATAAAGCAAAGTATAACGAGTGAAAACTAGTTTCATGATTTTGGTTTTTCCTTGTTTAGGATCTGTTATTCTTGAGTTTGCATCTTTTATCACTAACTTTGTTTGTTATACAGAATTTGCATTCCAGAAACCTGCAGGATGAGAAATTTTCTTATGATGATGATGATGATGTTCCCAGTGCACCTCCATTTTGTGGTTCTGCTCAGGAAATTAAAGAAACAACTGAACTAGCATCTGAAGTTCATAAAACTACAGGCATCGCAGATTCATGTGACTTCTCTACCAATAATGACATAAATAAAATCAAATCTACATCTGGAGTTGAACTGAAGGGTAATTCTGGAAACAAGAATCCTGATCAGCTTTTAAGGTTAGCAAAACTTTTCTAATTGCTCTTTTTGGCAGATTTATTATGGAAAGCAATTCATGAAAGTGGGTATCTAAGTGTTGTTAAGTATTGAAACCAACTTCTTTTTTCACAGAACAACTATTGGTGCAGAAGCTGCTATTCCTTCGAGTTCGAACCCAGCTCGGCTCCCAACATTTCATGCGAGGTATGTGCAATCAATGCTATAATAGTAGATTAAGTTAAACCCAAGAACGGAGAACCTCATTATTGCCATTTACTATGTTCAGTAAAGTTCTGATGTCTTTTTGTTAAATAAAATCAGTGCATTAGGGCCTTGGCATGCTGTGATTGCATATGATGGATGTGTGCGGCTTTGTCTCCATGCTTGGGCACGGGGATGCATGGAAGCTCCTATGTTCCTGGAAAATGAATGTGCTTTGCTACGGGAGGCATTTGGGTGACATTGTCTTTTCTTTTCCTTGTTGTTTTTAAGAATTATCAATCAAGTTTTGTAAGAAAAATACTAAAATGTTTAATTTGCTAATATTCACCAACTCCAGTTTCCATTTCTCTTGAACTGCAGTGTGCATAATGTTCTATTGCAATCAGAGGAGGAACTTCTGGCAAAGCGTTCTTCTGAGCTTGTTAGTGAGGGTGCTGCTCCAAAACCTAAGAAAATCATTGGGAAGATGAAGGTGCAAGGTGATGTTTATATTGGCTTTGGCACTAACTATTCAAGTGCTTGCAATGAGTTAAATTCTTAATATCTCATGCATTGTGCAGTGCGTAGAGTGAAAACAGTTCTTGACCCTCCTACTGGCTGTAGTATGTCATCTCTGACACTCAGGGCACCAAAGCTAAAACTTGAATCTGTCCGATATCGTTTCTCCAAGTTCCATTCCACTCTTTCTACTTCTTGGCAAGCTTTTCGAAAAATCCGTGTTGCAACTCGTATACCTGCAAATGGTTCTTTTTCCCGCCAAAGCTTGGCATATGTGCATGCCAGTACTCAGTATATAAAACAAGTGTCTGGACTTCTAAAAATTGGTGTAACAAGCCTACGCAACAGTTCATCATCATATGAAGTTGTCCAAGGTATGCAAAGTTGCGACTCCATGCTTTATGGTGGAAATTTCCCATGCCTATTACCCTATATTACTGCAACTATGTTATCAAATTGGAGTTAGTTACTAATTTGATTTGGCTGGCTATTCTTGGCCAGATTAGGTACCCCTAACAAGCATGATAAACTTAACCACATAAAAAAATGATGGATAAATTTTAGGTAGCTTCATTCCTTTGTTGGCATAAACTTCTGAAGCTGTTGATGGCTTATCGCTAATCCATATTATGCATACCATCCTTTTTAACCTCCTTTTCTGTCTCCTTTGTCATCAGAAACATACTCTTGTTTGTTAAGACTGAAAAGTTCAGCAGAAGAAGATGCCATCCGGATGCAGCCTGGATCTAGTGAAACCCATGTGTTGTATGCATCATTACCCAATTCTTTCAGTTTTAGTTATTTGTTTTCATAAAATTTGCTTGAGAAAGGTATTGATGACTCTACAGCTTTCCAGATAGTCTAGGGGATGATATAATAATTGAAGTGCAAGATTCTAAGGGGAAATATTATGGCCGTGTCCTTGCTCAAGTTGCAACTATTGCTGAAGATCCAGTAATCTTTTCTTAGCCTTGATAAAATATATTTCCATTGGTAGTTGTTTTGGCTTTGACTCATACCAAAATTGGAGACAGGTTGATAAGCTGCGTTGGTGGTCTATATATAGAGAGCCAGAACATGAGCTTGTGGGCAAGCTACAACTCTACATTAATTACTCTACAAGTTCAGATGACAGTAATCTCAAGGTGAGCTACTATGGGCGCCTTCTAAACGGTTATGTCATGATTGAAACAAAGTTGGATTCTTGTGATACTAAATACTAGCAAAACTGGGTTTGCAGTTAATAATTAAACAAAGTTGGTTGTAACTTAGATGGCCATGTCATGTGATGGTTATGGATCAAACAACATTGTTTAAAAGGGGAGGTATATCTGTAAAGGGCTTTAGATTGGTTTTACAATTATTTGTTGTGAAAATAAATTTAGCTAATTGGAATTTAGAGGCATTATATTATTAACAGTATCAACTACTAATCAAATTTGAATCATATTTTTCATTTCCAATTATGAAAATTAGTTATCTAGTTTAGACTTTCAGTGACCATATCTTTGATGCAAGGATGAAAAGTGCTATAAATGGCAAGTTGATTGTGGTGGGGTTAGGTCGGTTTTGAAACTAGAGTCCTCTCTAAGTCCATTTGTAAAAGATACTAGGTACTTTACCCTTAGGATAGTCATATGCAGTTGAGTAGTGTTTGTACATGGAAATTAATTCTCTTATCATATCTAGGGGTGTAAATGAGCCAAGCCGTTCGCGAGTGACTCGGTGTTCGATTTGATAAAAGCTCGTTCACGTTCGTTTTATAAACGAGTCAAGCTTGAGCCTTACTTTAAAACTCGATAAATAAATGAGCCGAGTTTGAGCAAAGTTAAGCTCGGCTCGTGAATATGCTCACGAACAGATTCATTAATAGGCTCATGAACAGCTTGAGTATTATTATTATTATTATTATTATTATTAATTTTGGCACTTCAAAAAATGTATTTTAATACTTCTATAAACTTTTTGGTAATTCAATTTGATTAAAATATATATTCTCCTAAGTAACATAATCTAATATTTTATTATTATATAATCTAATATTCTAATTTTTAAAAATATTTTTTTTATTAATTAATATCTTTGTAATACATATGACACTCAATTTTATGAATGTATTTTTTTTTTCACTAATTGGATGATTTTGCTTTTATATTAGTTTTAAGTATTTATGTTATAGTTATTTTATTAGAAATAAATATTTAAGAAGTTGAGTATTTTGATAAATTATAAACGAATCGAACTCGAGTTCGAGCTTAACTCAATTATAATTTATTAACGAGCTGAGTTTGAATATGATTTTCAAGCTCGATCCAAAACTCGAATTCGAGTTCGGGAAAAAAATATCGAGCCAAGTCTGAACAAGTTAAAGTTTGGCTCGGCTCGGCTCGATTACAGCCCTAATTATATCATGGATTCATGGTTTATGAAATAAACTTATGATATGGATTATTGTTATTATTATTATTATTTTTTTTATCACAGTGTGGCTCTGTAGCTGAAACAGTCGCATATGACCTCATTCTAGAAGTTGCCATGAAAGTTCAACAATTTCAGCAAAGGAATTTATTGCTTTATGGTTCATGGAAATGGCTCCTTACTGAATTTGCCTCATATTATGGGGTTTCTGATGTCTATACCAAGCTGAGGTAACGGTGCTTAGGCCATTCATAATTAGTGTTTTTCAACTCAATTTAAACCTATATGGATTAGCTTCATTCCATTGTGCGCTTTCTAAATCATTATTGTCCATCTTATGTTTCTCCCATGAGATTGTTGAAAAAAAAAAAATAAGAATAACGAAGAAGAGACAAAAAAGAAAAAAGGGATTAGGATTAAGATGAAGGCACATATATAATTACTTCCAATTTCTTTTATATGGCTCTTGTCACAATAGTGGTTTCTAATGTGTGATCTTCACAGGTATCTTTCCTATATAATGGACGTAGCTACACCAACGGCTGACTGCCTGACCTTGGTATATGATTTGTTAATGCCCGTGACTATGAAGGGCCATAGCAAGAGCATGTTGAGCCATCAAGAGGTGAATTTTAGGATTTTCATATTACACATGTTGCAATCAACACTTTATTTGTCAATCTTCACCACTTAGCTACTGCTCTTTTGGTTGTTCAATCATTGATTATATTGTTTTCAACTTTTTAGCTGTGTTCATGTTATTTTCACACAATTTATTTCATTGTTCCCTGCTTGCTGCTCATTGTGCTCTTTAAAATCAATATGCATAATTGTGGCCATTACACTAGAACCGACTCTTGGGAGAAATCAAGGATCAGATTGAACAAATTCTTGCTCTAGTATTTGAGAACTACAAGTCTCTTGATGAATCAACAATGTCGGGTATTATGGATGTTTTCAAGCCAGCAACTGGACTTGCAGCACCTGCACTGGAACCTGCTGTGAAGCTATATACTCTTCTTCATGACATATTGTCTCCTGAGGCACAAACCAATCTAACCCATTATTTCCAGGTACAGGACATTGAAAATTCTCGCTAGATAAACCTTGTTTCAAGTTTTTCCATTTCTTTGCATCACTTAAAGATTGTCTTCCCAGGCTGCTGCAAAGAAAAGATCAAGAAGGCACTTGACTGACACAGATGAATTTGTTACCAATAATGAAGCTACTTTGATGGACTCACTTGCAATGTCCACAGCTTATCAGAAGATGACTTCCCTTTGTTTGAACATTAAAAATGAAATTAGTACTGACATTGAAATCCACAATCAACATGTACTTCCCAGGTATGGCTATTTTCCTTAAATGCCAAATGGCATATTGTGCACATACTCAAAAAACAGGGTCTTTTGATTTTTGAAGTTTGATATTCTTTTGAAGACTTCACCTTTTTCCTTTTTACCTTTTTGATGCTGTATTTACAAAGCAATTGAATTGTATAGCAAAATATGATTGAATGACTGATACATGTTAAAATGTTGCATTGCATGGTGTGGATTATTTAACCTGCAGGTAATGTAGTTCTGCATGGAACAGGGTGAATTGCTTCTAGCTTTAAAATAAGTATTGGAACCTTAAATATATAGAATGGAGTCAATTATTAATACTCTTAAAATGCACAAAGTGCGATGCTTTTTTGTTTACTCTCAGAATATTTCATTAGGAGGGCATTTGGATTTAGGGAATTCAATTGATGGAATTGAATTCCTGCATGGTGTGGATTATTTAACCTGCAGGTAATGTAGTTCTGCATGGAACAGGGTGAATTGCTTCTAGCTTTAAAATAAGTATTGGAACCTTAAATAAATAGAATGGAGTCAATTATTAATACTCTTAAAATGCACAAAGTGCGATGCTTTTTGGTTTACTCTCAGAATATTTCATTAGGAGGGCGTTTGGATTTAGGGAATTCAATTGATGGAATTTGCAAAATCCAAGGATTGTGCCAAATTCCTTCGTTTGGTATCAATTTTCTTGATGAGCAATCCATGGATTGCACAATCCCTAAAAAATGTGGGATTTATGAGAGGTGAGTTTTCAACATTCCCATGATTTTTGCATATATAATTTTTTTTTTTATTTATTTTCAAAACTGCTCTTGTAAATCCATGGATTTTTGTTTCATACCAAACGAGATATTTTGAACATTCCCTGCATTTCACACTCTCTGCATTTTGAACATTCCCTTCATTTCACATTCTCTCAATCCAAACGTGCTCTAGTTGTTTTAAGTAGTTGAATCATGAATGTCTTTTGATTCAATAGAGGGCAGAGCAGTTTTGCTAATTTTGTATAATGTATCTCATATTGTGTACTATATGATTTTAAGAATATAACCTGCTAGTCTAGATCTGAACGTCAAATGTTTCTGGTAAAAACACAGTCAATTGCCAATTTATATATAAAACATAAATTATTCCTGTGCAGCTTAAAGTTTGGAGGAACCTTTTATTGAAATTGCGATTTTTGATGTTTTGGATCATCCAAAGCAAGGGTTTTCTACTTTTAAATTGCATGGTAAAGTTGCCATGTGCCCACGCATGATATACCTCTTGTTCGTGGCACACTTGCTAGTTAATTGCGCATTTGTTTTATCCAATCAGGACAAAATTCCAGTCATGCTTAATTCAATTATATTGTCCGTCTACCATAGATCTTTTGCATCAAAGCTTTGGGGTGCCAGTTGAATGATGTTTTATTGTTTTGTGTATGCTCATCAATTTTTTATTTCTTCCCAATTTGTGATAAATACGTTTTTACCTGATGGTATCTATGATCTAATGCCAGACGTGAGATTCTGATGTTCAAGTTTCTTTTCCTGCAGTTTTATAGACCTTCCAAATTTATCTTCATCCATATACAGCACAGAGCTTTGCAATAGATTGCGGGCTTTCCTACTAGCTTGTCCTCCATCTGGTCCTACACCTCCTGTAGCAGAACTTGTTATTGCAACAGCCGATTTTCAGAGGGACCTTTCCAGCTGGAACATTAGGTAGCACTAGGCAACAGAACTGTTTGATATTTGCTTCTTTACATTGTTTCAGCTCACCTTCTCTTATTTTTGTCAGTCCTGTAAAAGGAGGAGTTGATGCGAAAGAGTTATTCCATTTGTATATCATGCTATGGATTCAAGATAAGCGCCTTACTTTGCTTGAGTCATGTAAACTAGACAAGGTACATTTGTTCAGCAATAGCATAACTTTTTATTGTTCAATCCTCATGCATATGTTTGAAGCTTAAAAAGAGCTTGCAGTTTATAATTCAGTGGCATGGCATTTGTGATGATTCTTTTACCTTAAGCTCAATATATATGTTTCCTCACATTTGAATATATAAATCCCAATTTTTATTTTAGAAGATAATGATTCTCAGAACTTTGGAATTGGATTCAATTACCTTGTTTATCTTGGGCGCTCATCTGATGATGGTCATAAGCTGCAGATTATTATTTTCATATTTGTTAATTTTTTTTAGTGCATTATATTCAAGGTTTGTTTTGAGGAAATGATTGCCCGTGGAAAATTGTCTAAATTACTTAATTGCAGGTAAAATGGTCTGGAGTCAGGACACAACATTCTACTACTCCTTTTATCGATGAGATGTATGACCGTCTTAGGGAGACTCTAGATAACTATGAAGTGATCATTTGCCGATGGCCAGAATATATTTTTGTGCTAGAAAATGTAAGCCCATATGATTTCTTTTTCCTTGAATTCAATTTTCTAATTTATGCTTTTTTTTTTAAAAAAAATTCTAATTTATGCTTTTATTATGTCTATACTATACTATCTGCAAAAGTGGCTGAAGATGTTAAGCATTTTGCTTAAATTATTAAAATCCTAGCATGTAAAAAATACTTGGGTCCCACAACTTATACTAACTAGTCGATATATTTTGATGATTTCTTTATCTCAACCCAAAGTTTTTTTCTTTTATTTTTTATTAAAGCAGGTTCATAATTTCATATTCTTCCAAAGAGTCATTTTCCTAAAAAAATCTAAATACACGTGGCAATATTTGAACATGAGATATGTAAAGACTACCTGAAAAGTAACATGTTTGTGGTTTGTAAATTGAATGTTCACCTGCAATGCTTGTTTATGCTTGCAGATTCTTCAATGAATTTGGCCTTTAAACTCTTACCTACAATGCTTAGTTGGTCATTGACCAACAGTTTGTTGGCTTTCTTAGATGAGATCGAGGGATCGAACTGTCTAGTTAATTGTTCTTATGTGCAACTACAATGGGTAACTGTGACAGTGTTACCATTACAAAACCTCAGACCCTAAGAGCACCTATTGTAGGCTGCCAGGGGGTGGGGGGTGAGGAGATGAAAGAAAGTTAAGAAAGGTGTAAATCAGCCTATGTTGCTCATTGATCAAGGCTTGATTATCTTTTTGCAAGTTGCTTCTTTTCTTTCCATGGATCCACATGATAACTTTATACTCTCTCTCTCTCTCTTTCTCTTCCAATGAAAATAAAAGAGTAATTACTGAACTTGTTTATTTTGCCTCTGCCTCGTCAAAAAGGCTATTGCTGATGTTGAGAAGGCCATAGTGGAAGCTTTGGACAAACAATATGCCGATGTGCTAGCACCATTGAAGGAGAATTTGACACCTAAGAAATTTGGTTTCAAGTATGTCAAAAAACTTACCCAGCGATCTGTATGTTCATATACGGTTCCTGATGAGGTGAGCTGTAACTTCTCGACTGTTAAGATAAGATTCCTTTAAAAATGCCATATTCTTGTGGAACATTTTGCTTCTTTGCAGCTTGGGATTCTGTTGAATTCCATGAAGAGGATGCTTGATGTCCTACGTCCCAAGATAGAATCTCAGTTCAAGTCATGGGGTTCTTGCATACCTGATGGTGGAAACGCAGTTCCTGGGGAGCGTCTTAGTGAAGTGACTGTGATGCTGAGAGCCAAGTTTAGAAGTTATCTGCAAGCTGTTGTAGAAAAACTAGCAGAGAATGTAAGTATCATTTTGAAAATGATGCAGTGCCTCTTTTAATTTGTTTTCATTTTACTTTAGTTTCGTAAATCAATTTATAAAGACAGAGTATGATCAACCAGAATATATGCATAAACTTATGCTTACATTGTACAATATGTCTGGTTTGGACAGAAAATGAATTTGTTAATCTGTCATGTTGGTGAAATGTTAAGAAGTCTTTGGACAGGGCTGAGCCGCTGAGGTGCAAACATTTGTTAGAATGTGATATTTCTGGTACAAAGAAGTCATGACCCACAAGTGAAAAATTATGAAACTTTCTTTTCTCTTAAAAGTCAATTAAATATGGTGCAAAATCTTCAATTGAGGCTAGTCTTGACTTGCATGTAAGAATGTTAATGTCTGCATTGTCAAATTTAGGGGACTGGATATAGTTTTTACTTTTTGGATGAGAGTGCTTGCTACCTATGAGTGATGTCTTTTTTTAACTCGTGTGCAACACAATTTTGAATTCAGTGTCACCCATTTCGCACTCAGTTGTGCATATTTATACACGGATTCTCCAACCTGATGTTTTGGACTCGAATTATTGCAGTTTTGCATTAATGTACATCAACCCAGATTTTATTCTTTTATCCAGATCAATTCGTGCAATTCTTTTTGGAAGTCTTGGATTGCGTACTGATTGATGTGTCCCTCATTTACTCCTTTTCTTTCCCCTGCAGACAAAGTTACAGAATACTACAAAATTGAAAAAGATTCTCCAAGAAGCAAAGGAATCTGTGGTAGAATCTGACATAAGAGGTAGAATGCAGCCACTGAAAGACCAGCTGACAAATACAATTAATCACCTTCAGTCTGTTTTTGAGACCCATGTCTTCATTGCAATCTGTCGAGGCTATTGGGACCGCATGGGTCAAGTAAATATCTTGTGAATGGATCAATTTAAAAATTCTAGTTTAGATGGAGTTGACTTGTCTGAACTTTTCTTTTTCCCTGTGACAGGATGTTCTTAGTTTCTTGGAGAACAGAAAAGAAAACAGGTCCTGGTATAAAGGATCACGAATAGCAGTGTCCGTAAGTATTGCTCGTGCAATTTTACTAGTTTCAAGTTATTTAGTTTTGATTTAGATATTTATTTCACTTAAATTAAACTAATATGCAAATGCAGCAGTGCTTGGTAACTGGTCGGTGATTTATTGCATAAAAAAGGCTGTATGCTCAAAAGACTGATTAGTTGGCAATGACATTATGCTTTCATTTGACCTTTTTGTCAATTTACAGGTCCTGGATGATACCTTTGCCTCACAGATGCAGCAGCTGCTCGGGAATGCACTACAAGAGAAGGATCTTGAGCCACCAAGATCGATTATGGAAGTCCGTTCAATGCTTTGCAAGGACACTCCCAATCACAAGGACAACGGCTACTACTATTAAAGACGGTTCTGTTTGTAGATAATGAGATGTATGAAGGCAAGTGATCACATGAAGCAGGAGGTTGGTAATCCAGAGATAATACAAGGTAATTTCATTGGCCTATTGCAAATTACGGCCATCAGTATATAAGATGCATACAAACTGCTGGTGCAGCCAATTTTGTCAAGGGAGTAAACTGACTCAGTTGCTCTTGATTTTACCAGTCTGCTCTCTGTCAAGAACTATCTTAGTTAAATATATAGAGCAGTGAGATGCTGATTTTACACTTTCTTTTGTAATTTCCACCTATAGATATATGTACAAGCTGATCAAGAAACTCGAATTGGGTAGGGATGGGATTGGAATTGGGAACCTGATATAATGTGTCTTGCCGCACTTGCAATTTATGGTTAATTAATGACAATCCTATAGGTTTACTTTGCATTTGTGAGAATCAACTGCAGCAACTAACAACAAAATAATTTCTTTTCCAACTTCTTGCACTATGAACAGAGTGCTAACCTACTAATTTTGTTGGTCTCACTCTTTTAAAGCGTGGGAGTGAGGGATATAGAAATTTTTACCAATTTAGTTAGTGGTGAAAGAAGAAAATATCATCCTTGTTAAGTAGTTCATACTTCAATTTATTTTTAGTCTCCTTGTGAAAAAAGAAAGAAAAACAAGTTTAAGTAAATTCATGCTTAGTACTCAGCAAAGAACATGTACGCAGAAACATCATATTTATTTATTTATTTTTTTTTCGCTTCTCCAGCTATGGTTTGAGTTTTGGAAACTATACTGAATTCAAGAGTGGGTAAGGAATCCAGAGCTTTTTGTCGTGGCAAGAAATTGTAAGCGCGATAATTTTCCTCAGAAGTGGCAAAGCCCACTTGTTGGCTTGTTATAAGACCAAAACACCGAGCACAGCTTTTTAAGAGTCTCGTTTTGCTTGTTGAAGAAAGGAGTCTTGCACCGCGAAATCTGAACGATAATATTAAAGCGCAAATTACAATTTAATTTCTGAAGTATGAACTAATTAATTAATTAATTTTTATTTTTTAAAAAATTAATTAATTAATCTCTCAATTTTACTTTTATCAGACTATTTAGTTTTTCTATTTAATTTTTGTACTTTTTATATTAAATTTATAAAAAATAATTATAATATCTTTGTATATATAATAAATATAATTTTAATTTTATTATTTAAAAATAAAAATTCAAATTAATAAAAGTAAATAATATTTATATAATTATATTTAATATCATCAAATTATAAAATTATTTGTTATTTTATAATTATATAATTATTATATATAATAAAAAATATTTATATTAATAAAATTAAATAATTAAAAGATTATTATATAATTTTATTAATTTATTTTTTTATTTTTTACTTTTAAATAATAAAATTAAAATTATATTTATTATATATATAAGGACATTTTAGTTATTTTTTCATAAATTTAATATAAAAAGTATAAAAACTTGACGGAAGTAATAAATAGTCTGACGGAACTAAAATTGAAAAACTAATTAGTTAGTTTTTCAAAAAGTATGAACGAGTTAAGTAATTGGGTTAAATCTCATGCACCAAATAATAATTTATCCTAATATTAAGCATATGTTTGGTATTGAGATTAAAATGACACTTAAATTTTATTGAGCTTAAGAAACTATGGTTTTGGAAAAGTAAATTTTCTAACTTTTTCAAATAATGGTGTATCAAAAAGAATTAAATTTTTTTAAAAAAAATAATTAAAAACACAATTTTTAAATGCAAGTCAAAACTCAATTTCAAACCAAAACTAAGTGTAGCCATTGATTGAAATTCTAGAAAGTGTTTTAGCATTTCTTAAACTCAATAAATTTGAAATTAACCCAAATTAATTTTAAGGTCATAATCCCTGACATTTTTTTAGATTTTATATTCTTTGATTTTAATTTTCTAATTGTAGAGATAATAATTATATTCTAGTTTTAGAATTGATAGGTTTTGTGCTTTTTTTATTAAAAAAAAATTATTTAAAAAAATAAATTTTGATTTTTTTTTATTTTTAAACAAAAATTTAAATTCAGTTGATCCAAAAATAAAAATTCATAATACTAATTTGGCTCTAAAATTAATTTTAAATTTGATTGGACCAAAACTTAAATGTCAAGGATTAATTTGATCCAAAATTAATTTTTCAATTTAATTGGAAAAAAAAAAAAAAATAGGAGTCAATTGGAGTTTTGATTAAAAACTATCCTTTAATAAAATACAGTAAATCAAGCTAAAGATATCTTTGAACACCAATGTGGAGGTTTCTTCATTTGCTTTGTCGAGCAGATATCCAAGACGCAAGCTGCCTTAAGAAGAAACCTGCCTTTGTATTATTATCAAATAGAATAATTAATGAAGCGCAATTCAACGAGTTTCCACCTAGAAGGCAAAAATAAAAATACCAAAGAGACCATTACTTTCAAGTAATACCTAAACTAATTTCTAAACCTAAACGTCATGCATGCTTATATTCAAGGCAACACAATTGACTGGAGAAATTACAACCAGATTCCAAGTATTTACCTGCTAAAGTGGGGGATCATAAACGGAGACTAAACCTTTACAATGAGATTTCCCAACGAATTTGAATTGCACCCAAAAATATTTAAAGAAGAAGAATATTTACAAGATTATATCATGTTTGCGTAATCAATCAGATTTGTAGCATGAAAGAATGAAATACAACATTCGAAACACCCAGCTGCATTGGCAGAACAAGTACAGCTACAACAGTGAATCCCACCACAAGAACATTCTCTTAGTAATAACAGGCACATCAGAGAAGCTTTGATATTACATGACATGAAGTCCAGAATGCTTTAGAGGCAACCCTAAGAATTACTGGATTTTGGTATATCCTGTTAGGTAAAAAAACAAACATGGGGATTAGTAAGCATATTTACTCCTTTAAAAAATTGGATCATATATGCCTTTCAATAGAATGCCAAAGGAATAGTATAGAAAAGGAGTAAATTCTACTAGAAGTTCTACAGATAAATTCACAAGATAACGGGACAACTATGGACACTGCATACAAGATAAATTGTATGACCAGTGTAGGGAAGAAAGAACATTGTATTAAATGGGATGCAAATCAAATTGCCTACCCAATGGCAGTTGCCCCCCAGGATGCTACATTATAGATGACTTTGCTTCCGTCCCATGC
Organism: Vernicia montana; assembly: GCA_949750685.1. Taxonomy (NCBI): domain Eukaryota; kingdom Viridiplantae; phylum Streptophyta; class Magnoliopsida; order Malpighiales; family Euphorbiaceae; genus Vernicia; species Vernicia montana. The sequence continues at coordinate 30,758 of CATKHJ010833766.1, forward strand.
CTTCCGAAGCTTCCCTTTCTTTTTCTTTACAGAAAATGTTTTGGTAAGGGCTAAAAGAAAATTAACAGACAATTGTCAGAACTCTTTCAACCAAATTGGAGATAATGGATCTTGTTTCAGCTGATGCATAAAATGCAATGCAACATATGAACCAAAGATTAATTGGAAAAGATTTTGTTTAAACTGACCGTCCTGGAGTTGGTTTGGGGTCAAGTCCTGGAAAAAGGAAAAGAAAAAGAAAGGTAGCAGCATTAGATGCTTCACATACATAATATTGCTATCCAGTTTAATTTCACTGGCATAATGATACAGAGGACTAGTGCAGACTTCAAAAATCAGCAGTGCCCAATAATAGCTGATACCAAACATAACATAAGAAAACAAACATGCAAAATCAATAACTAATCCTCAATATACTATCCACAAAGAAAATGGTTGTCAATCTAAAAGTCATACATGTATTCATATTGGTTCTATGCTACCATGAGCATATGTGATGTCCTGTCCTCAATTGTGTGTTTATGTGAATGTTAATGTCTCTCTCTGTGTGTGCATGAAGATATTCATGAGCACACACATGTTTCTACAAACGTACTGACTTAAGAAGTCATATCCCAGATAATATCTCAATGAATAAGCACACAAAAACATACATGCACACTTGGAATGAACCACCCTGGAGAAAATTTGTTTGACATCTGTATTAGAGTCAAATGCAGCAGGTGGGGAAAAAATGGATCTTGGGTTTAGATTACCAAAGCATATTAATGATTAACATCATTCATAACTCTAATAACTGGTGAAAAATGTAAGAAAGATGAGAGACTTTCCATACCTTGGTCTGTTTAAGGGACAATAAATAGGCTGCCATGAAGCAAGCAATGCCTTCTACTATATCTTCTTGCCGAACAAGAACATAATCTTCTTGATCAGAATCAACATTTTCATCTTCCCAAAGATCATGTTCACTGATCATGTCCCAAGAGCTACCTTCTTCTGTTACCATACAAGAACTCTGTTAGCAACCAGGCTTATTCTACATCCAAGCAGCAAATTCTTTTGACACTTCAAGATACAAATTAAAAGTCCAAGTAATATATTAAGCAGCAAGTCAAAAGGGTCAGTATTATATGATATAATTGATCCCATCATCAGGTGCATACCAGCAACATTTTGCGGAACAGACACTTGAGCAGACTCTAGCTTTTCAAGAAAGTCGGGGCATTCAACTCTAGATTTCAGAAGGAAACACAACTGCAAAAGGAAAAACAAGACGTGCCAATATCTAAGTTACAATTTCAAAAGTGTATAGAAGAAATAATTTCCATCTTCTAGCTTTGCCATTTGAATCAAAATAAATCCATCCACCAATTTCATCAGAAACAGATAAAAAATGAAAGCAATGTATTATGCTCATAAATTATCCATATAATGCAGTTTTTGCAACTCCTAACACCTGAAACACCAACAGGCTTCAAAACTTGTAGGTTATATCAGACATGAATAATAAACGCATATGAATAAAATCAATTAGAAAGTGCTAGAGGATCCAACCAAAAAGCTCCAGGTAGTAGGTATAGAGCCCTGTATGCATGTCACATCACACTTTTTTGGACACCCCTCCCTCCCCCAACCAAAAGAAAAGACGGAGAAAAAATAGTGGTATTTAAGAAAAAAAACCTTATAAGTCCACTTGGAGCTAAAGAACTCAAGAGGGAGAATTCGACTATAATTTATACAAATGGATACAAAGCAACAAAGCCAAGCAGGTGTCAAAGATGGTGTCGATAAACTAGGCTTTGAAATACAAGCAGTCACTCCCAAAACTATAATAATTAGACAAAGGCACAACATTTTAGTTAATAGAAGCAAGACAAAAAATCCAAGAAGAACTGAACATCTTATTGATATTAAACATTAAGTGTTTTTGTTTATATTTTACAAGCTTTCATCAACACATAAGAATAGATTTAACCCTAAAACCTAAAATTAAATCAACAAAACCAAACTAGCGAAAGCATTTAGCTTCACTTAAAGAAAAACAACATTTAACTTGTTTTAAACTCGGTTGATTATTCAAAAATCAACTAATCCTCTGTTATAGTAAACTGAACTGAATAACACTAGTAATTATTGAACAAAAAAAATTTAACAAAACCAAACTTACCTCGTCAGCTTCTCGATCGACAGGCGATGCTCCTGAACTATCACGGCTTAGCTCCTCCTCCTCCTCCTCCTCCTCCTCATCCAGCTTGCCGCCGCCACCGTTATCGTCATCATCGTCAACAACATCATCAGTATTATTAAGCAATTCGAGAGCTCTCTGGCACTGTTCGAGCACAACTTTCAAGGTCTTCTTCTTGACACGAACCCGATCCTTCTCTTCCTTCTTCCTCTGCTCCAAATCAACAAGTGAGGAGGAGGAGGAGGAGGAGGACGATACCAGATTCGAAGAACTCGACACCTCGATTTCCATTCCTGATAAATTCCAAAATCAGACGGAAAATCGAGTCTGGTATCCTCCTCTTTTTATTTTATATAAATCAAAACCCTAGAAATTAAATTCCTGATTCATAAGCTTTTTTAAATAATTGGTATTCGACATACTGCTTTTTTTTGGTTTGTTGTATTTGTTGTATGCAGCGGATAGACGACTCTTTTTAACAGCCGTCTACCTTCGCTTTTGCTTTTGTTTTTGTTTTTATTTTTTTTTTTGGAATTTTATTGTTATATATAATAACTTTCTTTCCTTGCCGTGGATTAGCGTTTGCTATCTTATTAGTTGATTAATCTTCTGTTTCAATTAGACTTCATTGAAAGGCATATCACAGCCTAGAGGCTAGAGTTGTTCATCATCTTGGAACCTATCGACTTTGGCCCAACTTAAAAGATAATTGTATTTTATTAATCATCTTTAATTCAGTAATATTAAAATTATTTTTAAAAATTAAAAAATTTTGAGTTTGTATTAATTTTTATAAATAGGAAAGAAAAACAAATATAAAAGAGTGTTAAAAATACAAATATATACAACACATATTGATATATTGGATATTATCATAATCACTTATATTAACTACTTATATTATTTATTCCTAATCAATATAAGATTACTCTTAATAGTTAGAGTTTAAATTAAAATTAAATTATTAAAAAGAATTAAATTTTAAATTTATTGTTTTGTTTATGTTATTTATAATATATTTTATTATTTTGAATTGAATTCAAATAAAATTATAAGTTTAGTAGTATCGATAATAAAAATGTTCCAATCTCATTATAAGTGTAGCTGATTGATTTAATATTGAGAGAATCTTAAATATTAGTACATATATGTAGAAATAAACATAAATTATAATATAATACTCTTTTAAAGTGAAGCTAGAGCAAATGATGAGTTACCTTTATATAGTTTAAGGTTTTTTTTTTTTTTTTTTTTTGCCAGTGATAGTTTAAGCTTTTAAAAACACAAAATTAGATAAATGTGATATTAATGGCATAACTGAATCCTCATCAAAATTAGATGGAGGAAAATATACTTTTCTAATTTAGGATATAAGATTTTTGTCCAAAAAAAAAAAAAAAAAAGGATATAAGATTACTATTCATTAATTTTTTAACTTTTTTTTAGATTTAACTATTTGAAATAAAATTTTGAATTGCATAATTAAAAATAATTATTTATTTTAATAATTTTCATAATATAATAAAAATATTGTGATTTGAAATATTTAAATATGAAATCTTTTATTTTTTATATTTTTAAAAATAAATAAGAAAATCAATTAGATTGCATATTATTGACTCATAAAATTATAATTTTGATATCCACTTGTATAATCTCAATTTCATCATTAGGCTAAAGCATTAATTAAGTAAACAAATTTAACGTAGCTAGCTAGAGCTAGTCGCCACAAAAAGCCCCCAATAATTCCTCCTAAACTCTAGACATGCCTAGCCCAACTTTACCTCATTCAATGGCCCAATCAATGAGGTTATTTATATACACTTGTAAACCAGGCCTGTGGGCTGTGAACCCAGTCTTCTTGGAATCAAATATTAACTAGATAGCAAGAGAAGAAGTTAGCTGAACACACGTTGTCCATGAACTTAGCTTAAACTTCAATTTGTCGGAAAAAAAAATCATCTAATTTTGTTTTAATTGCAGCAATAGTTCTTAATGTTGAACTAAACTTCTCCGGAATGCATACGTGGCATTTAACTCAGTATTTTTTAATATTAATTCATGTCAATTAAGACCCCACGTGGGTGTGTGTGTATATATATATATATATATAGCAGTGTCAAAACGTATTAATGGGTCGTATTCATGTCGGGTTGATATACTCATGTGACACGATTAGGGTCAACACGAACACGACCCATTTATTAATCGTGTCACCCTAACACGACACGAAAATTAAACGGGTTACACGAATACGACACGTGTAACCCGTTTATTTAATTGAGTCATATATGGGTCATGAACCCGACACAACCCATTTAACCTGTATAATATTTATAATTTGAAAAATGTAATATATTTATTACATAAATTAACTGTAATATTATCCATAAATCAAATTATGATTAAAATTGTAAATTCATTA
>CATKHJ010833859.1:0-18410 GCA_949750685.1 Vernicia montana
TATATATATATATATATATATATATATATATATATATATATATATAGCTAAGTAATATACTTTTTATATTAAAAATAATTATGTAAATATAATATCGGGTCCCCACGAGGACTGGAATGAGGATCCCCGTGGGGTGGAAAATACACTCCCCGTCCCTGCTAACGGGAAAAAAATTTCTCCATCCCTACCCCCATGAGGATAAAATTCAGGGAATCCCCACCCTATTCGGAGCAAATCCCCACAGAGAACAGAGATTTCCCGCCCCATTGTCATCCCTAACCAACAGAAATAACTTTTCAATAGCCAATAAGATTTAAAACTTATAAATATCTTATTAAGACATCTATTTATATTTTATTAAATAAACACTTTATATTTAATAAAATAAAGTCTAATTATCATATGAGCCATAATATTTCTTGCATTGAATTATTTCCATATATTTCCTTCCTTTATTATAAAAAAAATTAGAGACAAACAAAATAGTTACTAATTTTCCTTCCACTCCCCCTCCCTTTCTCTTTATTTTAACTTCGCATAGTGTAAGGGAATCTAGGGGTGGCTTAAGCACACCAAACTCAAAAATATATATATTTTTTATTTTTCAATACACATATATACATATAAAAAATCTTTTATAATATACACCTCTTATGTTATAGATAACGTAATAACTAATTATAGTGTTTTGGTATCTTTATTTTTTATTTGTTGTTTTTTTTAATAGATTAAAATAAAATTATATCAAAATTATTAATTGTTTGAATTTTAAAGTGAAAAATGATTATTATTTTCAAATAATTAATTTTGACACAATAATATTGAAATTTTTTCATAATATCGATCATTTGAATTTTAACTATAAGTGAAACTTAATTAATAAAAATAAAAAATAACAATATACTTAAAGTAAAAAGTAAAACTTAAAAACAATAAATTATGAAACTTAAAAATAAAATTACTGAATTAATTTTATTTTATGCATTGAATGCACTCAAAAACTTTTCAGCATTATGAATTGATAATAAATTTTTATTTCAAATAAAAAAGGAACAATCAATTTTAATTCAATAATTATTATTATTCTTAAGAATCACAATTGAAATAAAAATAAAAAGTAATAAAATAAAATAAACTTTTTCTTAAACATTAAAAGAAAGGGAATTGAATCTGAGTTTATTGCTCAAGTAAATATATACTTTACTGTTAGGCTATGTCTTAGTGTGTAATAATATAAAATAGAATAAAAAGGCCACGCTGTATAATTGTAATGTTATTACTAATTTCAAACAATAAAAAATAGAGAATATTATAATCAGACATAATCTTAATAATATTTATATTTTAGAGATGTGAAATGCCTATTTTATTTTTAAAAAAAGCAAAGTAAAATTTTAAAAAATATTATAAAGGTATTCTAAGACCAGTTTGGACGAAAAAAATGGAAAAATTTTATTTAAAAAAAAAAAAGCAAAGCAAAGTAAAATAAAATATAATTGAGAATTAATATTTAATATAATAGTTTTGCAAAATGTTAAATAAAAAAAATTGAAAGTTGTGTCTGAGCCCGGGTTCGAACCGGGGACCTCTAGTGTGTGAGACTAGCGTGATAACCAACTACACCACCCAGACAATTGGTTCATGTTAGAATTTGTTATTATTAGTACTCAATCAACAATAACTTGCGCGTTTTGTAGTTTAAATTTTTGGGTATTTTGAATCTGCAAAAATTTCTCTCAATTTTGAAACCTTGCAGAGAAAATTCGAAATCGAGGCCCAGAGAGAGGGAATTCAATTCATAATTGGGAATTCAATTCGCTTCTCTCTTGGTCATGGAGGTTCATCACGCATCTCTAGGTCGACGAACGGTAATGATCCTCATCACCGTTATGAAACTTTGATCTCATTTTCGTGTTTTTCTTTACTTTATTTGTTTTGGTAATTGGATATGATATTTGATTTCTACTTCTTCAGTTGGAAGAGATTAGACAAAAGAGAGCAGCAGAAAGATTAAGCAAAACATCTTCTGGACCAGATCTCTCCAAAGCTTCAATTCCTATTGGTCTATTTCTCTCTCAATCTTTCTCTCTTTTTCTTTCTTTTTGTAATTTTATTTTATCAAATTTATTGGTTTATTTTCTCTTTGAAATATTTTGCACAGATAATGTAGGAATAAGAAAATCAGAAAGCGGAAATCGACTTTCTGAGGTGAGAATTCAATTTTCTTTTTTTGGAATTTTGGAATTTTTTGTTTGCAATATATATTACATAATTGCTTTTGTAATATGAAATTAGGTTTTAAGAGTTATTTTATTACCTTTCTGTGATAATTTAGATTCAGAAAGTAAAATAACAACATTTTTCATTTCATGTGTTATGTTTGTTATACAATAGTTAACTCATGGTAATTAAGCGATTAAGCGCCTTTACATATGCTCAAATGAGATTGAAAAAGTTTAATTAAACTATTTTTGTATGTCTCTATTGAAAACCGGAGGGGATTATGAAGGACTTTAGTTTGAATTGTATGGATGTAGCCATGTTATGTTAACATTTTGTGTATTTTATCTTTTATTTACATTTTCAGAGCTTTTAATGGCTTGTGCAGACTGATGTTAGCGGATTAGTATCTCAGCTGAAAGATCTACAGAAAAAGAATGAAGATTTGGAGGACAATAACAAGATGTTATCCTTAAAGGTAAGCAATGTGATATTTGATTAGTATATGTTTTGTGCTTAGAGTTAACACCAAAGGATGGCTTTTAGATAGTACCCATCAAGCTGAAATTTTTGTTGTCTCACTGCTTCAGCTTCAAACGAAGGATGCTGAGAATGAATCATTACTGAAGCACTTAAATGATCTGGTAAAGGAATGAACCTTGTTTTCTTTTCCCCCCTCGTTTTCATTCCTACATGTTTTGCAAAAGAACTTTTAAACCTAGACTTTATAGTTTTTCTTTTTTTTTTTTTTTTTTTTTTTTGTTAATTGCAGGAACAGAATGCTGTACCATCTTTAAGAAAAGCGCTCAAGGATGTGGCTATGGAGAAAGATGCAGCAGTTGTCGGACGGGTAAGCATTATTAGCTCGTTACTTGTTTACCTTCATGATATATTTATGCTGCTTTTCTTTCATTCTTCACCCACAACATCTGATATTTTAGTGTAGGAGGACCTTTCAGCCCAGCTTCGCACCCTTAAGAAACGTCTAAAAGAAGCGGAAGAAGAACAATACAGAGTATGCAAGCAAATTCTGGCCATTTCATATTGTAGCAACTCAGTTTCTTTATTCTCATTAATTTTCTTGCTATAGGCTGAGGAAGATGCAGCAGCCTTGAGAGCAGAATTAAATTCAATACAGCAACAAGCAATGAGTAATCCACTTGGTGGAATATCTGTTGGTATTTCACCAGATCAATTACAAAGCTTGGAAAATGAGTTGACTAGTTTAAAGTCTAATTTGCAGGTTAGAATATTTTTTTTTGTTTCCCCATTGGAGTTTTGTTATGAATTTCTCATGGTGATTAAAAACTTGTAGCAAGAGTCATTGTTGAGGCAACAAGAGCGACAAAAATTAGTGGAGGAGCAAGCTCGGGTTTCTACCCTTGTGTCTGAAAAGCAGGAATTGGAAGAGAAACTTGCAGCCATATCCAGAAAAGCCTCTGGTACACCCAACTTCTTACCTAGGAGCCTTGAAAATGTGGCCCCTTATCATGCCCAAAGATTCATGTACTGACCATTTACCACTGTCTATCAATTCATTTTTGCTTTTCTAAGACATTGTCTCTGGTTTGCGCAATGCAGAAGAAGTATCAGAAAAAGTTGTTCATAAGGCATTTTCAGTGGTAAGAAAATCTCTGGTTGTTATTTTCATTAGTTTGGCATTTACAATTATCAAACATGACATACTTGCAAGTTGCAATGCTTTCTAATATAATTGGAGTTTCTTTGTTCTATCTCCTTTTTCATAGTATCCCTTTCAAAAACAATTTCTTGTTGATTCTTCATCCCTTGTTAACTAAGGTTTGATGCAATGAGGCTAAGATTTTGCTTACTGTTTTGAAGAATGTTATATTCTTTGCAGGAAGAAAAGGAGAAACTTGAGAAACAGTTGCATGATATGGCTGTAGCAGTTGAGAGATTGGAGAGTAGTAGACAGAAACTTTTGAAGGAGGTTCGGTCTAAGTTCACTTGGTTTTCTTTCAGTAATATAAATGGAAGTTAGAAGCTCACCAGCCATCTCAAGCTGACCTTGCTTCATAATTTTGTTCGCAGATTGATTCCCAATCTACAGAGATAGAGAAGCTATTTGAGGAAAATTCTAGTCTCTCTTCTTCTCATCAAGAAGCATTAAGCATGGCAAAGCAATGGGAGAATCAGGTAATTTCTAGTCTATCAATTATCATATGTCAGGAAATGTGGAATGTCTTTTTCATCTTTTTGACTCCATAAACTAATACAGTATGTCAAATAATATGGCTTTGATAGTTAAAGTGGAGATCTCAGGTATAGTTGAATTGGGGAAAATAAACTGGATAAATAAATGGGAATTTGTTGTTAAAGCAATGGTGGATATTGCAAAACAATGTATTTCAAATAACAAAACCAAAGCAATCATGGACAGTCGATTTTTTATTCATGAATTTTGTGGCATATGTTCTCTTTGTTGTATGTTATAGTTCATGTATGACTTTTACCTCTTTGCATCAAATGGGCTTAACCTTTGCATTAGCTTTAAGATTACTTGCATGTCATTATCCTGCACTTGCTGAGCATATTTGTCATATGTTTTAGATCTTTTTCATCAGCATTGTTTCTGCCATTGTTTGTTGTATTTTTCTCTATTTTGTTTATTGAGATGAATAATTTCCTTCAAATGTAAATTCTACAGTTGAAGGACTGTCTTAAGCAAAATGAAGAACTTCGTGGAGTTCTCGTTAAGATGAGAATGGAACAGGCTAATATGCTTTCATCAGGTGGTAGGGAGATCCTAAGATCAACAGAACTCCATAGCAGTGGGATAAATGAGATTGGTTCACAGACACATACCAATGAGATTTTCTCCCTCAAGGTTAGTAAGGATAGGAGGTTTTGTTTCTAACCAATTCTAAAACCCCTCTGTGCTTTTGTTTCAGTCCCTTCGAGCTTCACTATTTGCAAGATGAGAGAACTAATCTTTACATCACAAATCCAAGTAGATACTGATTTTGTCCACCAGTTGTTCAGTTTGCTTTCAGCTCATGGTTGTGTTTTCTTTGTAGGGAGAACTTGCAAAAGAACAGAGCAGAGCAGAAGCATTGTCAGCAGAGGTCCTGCGGCTATCAGCAAAACTACAAGAAGTCATGCAAGCATACAATAGTCTCGCACGCCTGTAAGTTCCACTTTTCTGCTCTCCCAGTCTCTAAATTCCCTTTTTTTGGTTTCAAACTCAATTTGAAGGTAAAGATCTTTAGACATTGCAGCTAAAAGTTCAATTTCATTTCATTTTCCATTGCAGCTACAAACCAGTGCTGAGGAACATTGAAAACAGTCTCATCAAAATGAAGCAAGATGGCTTTGTAGCTGTACTGTGAAAATACAACAATTTTGCTGCAATATTGTGCTTTCTCTTCCTGACTACTTCTCTATGATACTTTGTATGGTTACACTGATTCCAGCATTGCTTGTTATGAACAAGTTTCAAAGAAAAGAAATGCTTTATGAGCAGATTCTGTTATGTTATAACAAGGGTTTGGTCATCCTGTAAAAACAAAATGTTGAACTCCCCAGAGGCCCACACTTTATTATAACTTGCATACAGTTATTTGTTCTTTATCTGCATGAAGAAGAATATACTGTAGCATGATGCCCACTTTTATGAATTTATTTTGCATATGTTTAATGTTTCAAATGTTCACCATTTTTTAAAGGGTACTTGGATTTGCACTTGGAAGCAAAGTGGTGTTTGAGTTTTCAATTACTAGTTTGGTAAGCATGGTTGTTGGAGTTGCAAGTTGAAATATATACATCATAATCAATTACCTCCTCTTTTTCTTTTTATCCTCTTTTTCTTTTTATCGATTGTTTTTGATTTTTTTTTTTTCGATTTATATGTACCTCTAAAATTGATGTATTAAATTTTTTTTGGAAAAAATATAAAAAAGTATCATATGACTTTACTAATTTTTACTTTTAGGTATATGGAATTTTTTTTTTTTTTTTATAAAACGAGGTTTGAGATTTGCTCTGTTAATATTTTTAGATTTATATTTCTAATATCATTACTCAATGCTGAGGTACATATAATCAATTACCTCCTCTTTTTCTTTTTATCGATTGTTTTTGATTTTTTTTTTTCGATTTATATGTACCTCTAAAATTGAGGTATTAAATTTTTTTGGAAAAGCATAAAAAAAAATATCATATGATTTTACTCATTTTTACTTTTAGCTATATGGAATTTTTTTTTTTTTTTTTTTTTTTTTTTATAAAATGAGGTTTGAGATTTGCTCTGTTAATATTTTTGGATTTACATTTCTAACATCGTTAGTCAATGTTGATGTGGCTTTAACGTGTTACTTGAGGGCAGTCATTTTTAATCCACGTGATTATTTAAAAAATAAAAAAAGTGGAGTCTACAAATGTTACGTCAGTATTGATTATACTATATTAGCATTGACTAATGGTGTTAAGGTTGTGGACTTTAAAGTGTTAACAGAGCAAATTTCAAATCTCATTTTATTAAAAAAATATTCACAGATTTCAAAGTGAAAATGAAAAAAATTACATTATACTTTTTTGCAATTTTTGCAATTTTGTATTTGTCACTCCTTATCTTCATTAAATACTCAATAACTCTACTAAGGGTAATTTAGTTATATATACTACCTCCGTCCTAAAAAAAGTTAACACCCTTTTTTTTTTTTTTATGTCTAAAAAGATTCACATCTTTTTATTACTAGTATTACTTTTTAGTTTATTTTTCTTTTTACCCTTATATTTAAGATGCATTTAATATTTTAAAAAAATCAAAATTAAGTGTATTTATTATATTATCAAGGGTATTAAAGAAAAATTATCATTTTATTTATTGTATTCTTAATAAAGGTGTCAATCTTTTTAGAATGGAGTAGTAATTTTTTTTTCTTTTTTATATATAATTGAGGTTATTTGTACAATTAGGACAAAAAATCTTAAACTGACATGAAAAGAAACAAAGTAATTGGAACAATAATGACAATAATGAGTATACAACTTGGTTTTGGAGTTTCAATTTTAGTTCTTGTAGTTCATTAACTGCAATTCTAAAAGTCACAATTCAATTTTAGCGGTTGGCATTTAGTAAATCCATAGTTATTGCAGCCTCCAATAATCTTCTGTAACTGCACAATTCAAATAGGTTCTTAGTTGCCAATTGATCAGTTACAGATTTAAGAGTGTTTGATGGGCTGGATTTCTTGTATGGACTTTGGTAATTTTCAGTAGCCTGTAAGAGAGAGAAATAACATTAGGAGGCTAAATCTTGTGCTTGGTAAAGGCTCTCCGATATTTAAGTTAACAATGAAATTTTTGTGGTTGTAAGAAAGATATAGACTTCCTTGTAACTAGTATTCTTTGAATGAAAGAAATATGTGAGAGTATAAAGAAACAACTACTTTTAATTGAAAGTGTATCTTACATTTTATACTCACATGTGCAGTGGCTTATTGAGAAAAGAATGCACATGTCCTAAGAGTAATGATGGATGGTTTGACTTTTGAGAGTTGGTGGAAAGCTTCTATTGTCAGAAGAGATTGGTACTTGACGCATGCTCGGGGTATGTTCTCCAAGAGAGTTTGGATAAATGATGCTTTATTTTAACATGCATCACTTCTTAAAGCGACCTTCATTAAATGATCGAATGATTGTTGCTACAGTAACTCATCATGTGACTCTTTATTTGCTGGCGAGGAGGATAGAGGATGAGAAGTCACCTCATCTTATCTAGGGTAAGAGACCACCTCTCCAGATGAGCTAGTAATCTCGCTAAAAAGGCCTCTTTTTTTTTTGTAGTTTGAACGTGAGCCCATGTGATAATCTCTTAATGAATTGAGCTTAACATAGTCAGACTCAATTAAAAAATGTACAAATTTATTCCTTATCACCAATATTTCTCAATCTTACTTGACCAACCCAACCAGAATAATGATGTTCATTTCATGTTAAACTACGATTCTAAGCTGCTCTACACGAGATTCCACAAATTACACCAAACAGGTGCCAATGAGGAAACTGCTCATAGGGTTGATTAGCATCATCTAATCTCAATACAGAAACATGTTTACTACCACTCAACCAGTTCAAACTCTGCAGCCAAATCCATGGACTCGCGTGTCCGGTGTTAATGACAGTGACAGAAGATACTGTTTCACCATCTTTCAAACAGCTAAAAATGCCTTGTACGTAAAGTATCAATTACTGATTCATGCTTTTAATTTAAACAAAACATAAAGGAGTGGTAGGAGTAATCATATGGATCAATCCAAAGTAATTCTTCCTCCCCACTTTTTTCTGATGTCAAATACAGTTGTATGGAATTCACATATTACACTCCGATTCTCCCCCTTGTCAAGTCTAGGGAAGAGATTTAAATATATGTACAATCCTACAGTAGTAAGCATAATCTGATGTTGCACTTACCAACAACATGGTAAGATTGATGCATCCTAATAAGAATCTGAGCTACAAACAAGAACTACACTCTAACTTTCTGAGATTCTAGTACAATTCTTGCAGCTTCAACCACTACTTGTCCACTTACGTAGTGCTGCCGACATACAGGCATGTAGACATCAGCCCCACCAATAAGTTCTACTTGCTTCTCTTCTGTCTTTCTCAAGGTGAAGAAAGCGCGTTTACCACAAAGTTCACACCGTGCATTCAACTTAGTTACAGAATCAGCAAGGGGAATTATATCAAGCACGGAGCCAAAACTCTTCCTGCCCACCATCAAAAGGAATTCTAAGTATGCAATATGATTTTAAACAATGAAACCATGGATTAAGTAGTGAGCAAGGACAATTGCAGTTGGTCTGTAGTTTACCTCAAATAGTCACCATCCAAACCAGCTACTATTACAGTTTTGCCATCATGATCAGCAGCTTCACGGCAGAAATCATAAAGGTCTTCGAAAAATTGTGCTTCATCAATACCAATCACATCCAGCTGTCACCATGCGCTTTTCACAAGTTAATATTACCAAGTCGACACTGAAAACTCAAGAAACTAGCAAGAACAATATACACATTCATCCGATATTTAGAATTTTTCTGGTAGTTTTCTTTCAAAACATGAGCCATATTGGCATTTACAGAGATACTCGACTCAAAACAGAACAAATGTATAGGTGATAGTACTTATTGATACGTGCTATAGTCCACATTCAGACTAATTATTCATACATGCATTAAATACCATTCTTAATAATATGCATTATTATATTTTACCATTGAGATACCTGTTCATATGCATCAATGCCAAACTTTTGTCTAAATGATGACAAATTGGGAAGTGCCACACACGGCAACTTCAATCCATCATGTGTCACTATTGAATCCAAAGCATATCTTGTATCCTTGTTTGATTTTATAACTGCTACATTTCTGCATAACAAATGAGCACAAAGAAAAAATGAATACCATTTTCACTTGCGTTTTAGTATAATTCAAGAGACAATGCTTTAAATCATCAACATCTGAAAATCTCTAACTGAAATTGCTAAAACCTAAAATAAAAGTTCACTGGAATTTATATGAAGAAATATTAGTCTCACTGTTATATGCTACAACACTAAAATGAATCTTAGATGGCCTAGAAAAATTACAAGGTAAAACAAGAAAGTCATCTCAGCGTTCTGCCAAGCAAATAACAGTAAAATAGCAACATATCAAAATTAGACCTGAATTAGTAGCTACATACAGCCATAAAATAAGGTATTAATTTAACATAGAAAAAGAAAAAACAAGCAAAACTTAAAAACTGTATATGAGAAGTGCACTGGCAGCTCACCTCAAATTATCAACCTAAGCCCTGGAATCCAAATATCCAATAAAAGCTCAGCTGACAACAGTGCTGAGATTTTGGATTTAAAATGTAAAGAATATCAATCTTCTTTGTGAATTAACGGTCACTTATATCAGGAACATAGCCAGCATCTTTTAAAATGCACATCATTTCAATAATTGTCCTACCTACATCCTCAGATTTTTTATGAGACTTATCACCCATTAGGAAGTAGTGCACCTCCCCTTGAACTTCAATTCTGCTATAAGCAGGATCCTTCATTATTCCTGAATATCTCATCATACCCCTAACCTTTGCAACATTGTCCCAAAACCCAAATGTGGCATAGGCATTTGACAAGACCACATACTTTCCAGCATTTTCTGGATCCAATTCAAAGTATTTCTTAGATGCAAGCTTTACCAGATCCATGTTTCCGTGAATCCTACAAGCCCCAAGCAAAGCACCCCACATAACTGAGTGTTCTTTGCAAGGTGCATTCAGAACAAACTCATAAGCCTCTTGTAATCTCCCAGCACGACCTAGAAGATCAACCATGACTGCATAGTGTTGCCCTCTAGGCTGGATTCCGTAATCTCTCTTCATTGATGAGAAATAATTCCATCCTTCATCAATTAAACCTCCATGACTACAAGCAGAAAGGACTGCCAGAAAAGTGACAAAATTTGGTCTGAAACCTTCATCTTTCATCCTATGAAATGATTCTAAAACCTCAGTAACTCTTCCATGCTGACCATACCCAGATATTAATGAAGTCCAGGTAACAACATTCCTGTTTACTGATTTACTAAAGACCTTGTGTCCATCTGAGAGAGTGCTACACTTGAAGTACATATCTATGAGGGCACTATTGACTACAACATTTTCTCTTAGATAACACTTTATCATGACACCATGTGCTTTCCTACCATGCGCCAGTGTCGCCAAAGTAGCACAAGCTCTAAAAATTGATGCAAAGGTATATTGGTCTGGTATAAAACCATTTTGTCTCATTTTGTAATAAAGACAAAGACCTATTTCTTCTAGTCCCTTTTGCACATATCCAGCGATCATTGCATTCCAAGAAATCAAGCTTTTTTCAAAGACCATATCAAACAACACATGTGCAGCCTTCAAATCCCCAGATTTTGCATACAATATCAACAACTTAGTCTTCAAATATTCATTGGCAACATACCCAACGATAATCATTTGTGCATGGATTCTTTTCCCCTTCTTATACTGTCTCCTGAATATGCATTCTTGCAACAGAAGTGCATAGGTCTCGTGGTCCACCTTTAACCCTGTACGCCATAATAGCCCCACAGCTTCACTCATTCTCCCCAAAAAACAAAGACCCTTTAAAGTTTTATCCAATTGAAGCATATTATTAACCTGAAAGCTGGCAATATCTAACCAGTGATAACCCATTCTATCAATCGAACAGAAAGCAATCTTACCCATTAAACTAAAAGCAATTAACAATTCAGAATAGTGTTATATATGTCCTAAAGCAACAAATTTCAACAATACAAAAGAGGTAAAAGCCAAACCAATCACATAGAACCAAAAAGCACATTACATCAAACGAGAAGGCTAAGTTTTTATTAGAAACCAAATCATGTATGATATATCAACGACAGAGAACAGGTAGATAAAACAAACCTGCCATCGTTACTTTCAGACTCAATACGGCGGAGAAGCCTGGTGGTTTTTCCGGCGAACATGGGGCCAACAATGACGTGAATCTCGCCGGAGGAAGGAGATGGAGAGGAATTGGATTGGATACATCGATTATGAATTGGAAAAATTGAAAGCATAGGAGGAGGAGGTTTAAGAGGGAGAGAAATGGGATTTCTGAGAGTTGAAGGATAAGAGAGATATTTAGATTTTGAGGCTAAAGAAAAGAAAAGAGCAGAAGATGTGGCCTTGGAAAGGGGTGAAAATGGTGGGGATATTAGAGACTTCATTCTTGAAATAGTACTAATTAACATTGATTGAGAGAGAGAGAGAGAGGCTAATGGGTTTTGTCTATTTAGAGGAAATTTTTTGGCATGGTTGCTAAATTTAGGGTTTAAGAGTTACACAGAGAGAGAGAGAGAGAGAGAGAAGGGTTTAAGGGTTTTGCTGTGAGAAAGGAGAAACGAGGTGAGACCTAGAATTACCTCACCAACATCAGAAAAAAAAATATAATCGAGTGTTATGCTGTCCCTGTCCACAAGTGTTTCATGTGGATTCTAAGATCTCGACCGTTCATTTAGTAATATATTAGTCATCCGTCCACCCCATCCATGCTATTCGCCTTTATTATTATTATTACTATTACGATAAAATACTATTTAATTTCTCAATTTTAATTAAATTAATTAAATCATCCTTATTTGAAAAAAAAAAAAAATAGTTTCTCATATTTCATTCATCAGTTATTTAATATTTCATTCATCAGTTATTTAATCATTCCATTAAAACCCTATAAAAAACACTACCTTTACATTTATGTTGCCTTTGTATATATGAATTTGAAATTTATAAATTCCTTATTTGCGGAGTATAAAAAATTTGAAATTTTAGATTTTAAATTTGAAAAAAAAAATAAAAATTTTAGGTTAAAGATAGAGAGAATAGATTTGAAATAATTAGGTAAAAAAGAGAATTTGAAATATTAAGTTTTTGAATTTGGTAAATTTTATTAGGTATTTAAATCAAATTCAAATCCACTCAATATTAATAATCCAAACAAGATATTTGACACAAATTCAAATTTAAAATTCAAATCCTTATCATCCACACGGACCATTAAATTTTTCATTCCAATCATAGTTTTAATTTTGCTAATTCAAAAAAAAAAAACAAATACAAATTGAACTAATATAATTTAAATTACTAATTTAATTCAAATCATATATAACAAAACAAACGAAAATTGAAAAATGAAAAAACAAAGCAAACGAAATCTGAAAAAAAATGGAAAAAACAAAGCAAATGAAAATTGAAAGAAACCAAGAATCAATGACTCACCTGGACGAAGATCGACGGTGATCCAATGAAGTTGAACAAATAGAAGATCAACCATGACTGCATTTTATATTATACTTTACTTTTACCCATTTTGGTTGCATTTTTTTACTCTTTTGAAAAATAGAAGAAAATTTGAAGGAAAAAAATTGAGTTTTCTTTTTAAATCCAAAACAATAAAAAAAGAGAGAAAATAATAAAGAAAGATTATTAAAAAATTAAAAAGGAAGTATGAAATATAAATGGTGCAAAGAATTAAGAGTGATACGTCTTTAAAGGGAAGGGTTTAAAGAGATCTCTATTAAAAAATCTTGAATTCAAATTCTATGTTTGGAGGAAAGGGTTTATGAGAAAGGGAGGGCTACTATTAATTATTACTTATTAGATAATTATGTTGCCTTTGATGTTAAAGGTCTAGCAAGAAAATGATAGTTACAGTTGGCTGGACTTTTACAATGACTGCAGATTTTGTGGGTCAATTGCCCTATCTATTGAAGGACAGAACAAATAGGGCATTTACACTAGCCAAGTCCTGCTCAAAAAATGCAGAAGATGGATGGTGGATGCATGAACTGTTTAAAAATTGAACCAGTCCATCATTCAAAAGCATTAACTGTTGTACCTATTTCAGAAAGAAACTATTGTATGATAACATCATCCAACTCATATAACATATTGAGGATCAATTCGCATTCCAGAATCACCAGAATAAACAGCCACTACAAACTCTGCAGCCTAATTCCGGTTGCAGTCTCTTCAAGAAGAAACTAGTTTTTCCCATCTATGATCAAAATGGAACAATGTGTTTCTGGCTCAGTGTTTTTAGCAAAATGGAATAAATTCAGAAGGCCATTGATAACAAGCATATAAATATATAAACAATAAGCCACCATTTGAGTGAGATGTTGATACAATGGCAAAATTGGATGGTTGCCCAACTGTTTTCATTAGAATTTCTCAAACAAACATGATATACTATTGTACATACAGTTTGTGGCCTGTGCTCTTACGAAAAATTTTTCACCTATTATTTTAGAGAAAAAAAGATTTTAAATTAAAATGATTATTGTATATAATCACCAATAATCCCCACATGAACAAACCCCATCACGGAAATGGTGAAAGCGATTCACATCTCTCACCAAAATCTCCTTATTTGTGAACTTGGAAACGAACTTCGTAAAAGAATGGCAGTCTTCACATAACCTTAAGTTTTTGGTGATCCGAATGGTTTCCCCATTACTTGTATTGATAAGCCCAAAGGCAACAGCTATTTTTTCGCTATGGCCTAATATAATTCTTTCCTTTTCCTCTGCATCGAGATCATAGAGCACAAGTTTGGTTTGTGGCACATAGCCTTTCTCCTTCATCTCTGTTGACAGTTTAACCAAAAAAGCATGAAGCTGCTCTATTTGTGGGTTAAACTCATCAACAGAAGTGAAAGAATAGATTTTTCTTTTAACTTCTATCCAACTGCGACCAGGTACTTTTTGTAGTCCTCGAGCATCTAGCAGCTTCTTCACTCTTTTTACCCCATCCCAGATACCAGCTTCTGCATAAATATCAGCAAGAAGCACATAATTCCCAGCGTTTATAGGCTCAAGCTGGAAAAGCCTCATGCTTGCCCTCTCTGCAAGTTCGACATTACAATGAATCCTACATGATCCAAGAAGAGAACCCCAAACCTTAGGCCCTGGTTCAATTCGCATATCCTGAATAACTTTAGCAGCCTCCTCTAACCTATTGGCCCGGCCAAGAAGGTCCACCATACAAGCATAATGCTCCACACTAGGGTACATCCCATACTCTTTATGCATTGACTCGAACAAATTCTTCCCCTCCTCAACAAGTCCTGCATGGCTGCAAGCTCCCAAAACACTAACAAACGATATGGGACTTGGCAATACACCTTTATGTGTCATTTCTTCAAAAATTTGGATTGCTTTCTTTCCAAACCCATGAACCCCATAACTCGAAATTAATGAATTCCATGAAACAACATCTCTCTTATCCATTAGATCAAAAACCCGTTGCCCCAATTCAAGCTTACCACATCTGGCATACATAGTAACAAGGGCACTAATAACTGGCAAGATACTATCAAGCCCCCTCCGAAGAATATACCCATGTATCAACCTCCCTTGCTCCAAAGCTGCAATAGCAGCACAAGCTTGAAGCACACTAACCATTGTCACAGAATTTGGACACAAATCTTTGGTTTCAAGTATCATTTCTCTAAAAAGCTCCAATGCCTCACAAGGCTTGCCATTCTTTGCGTAACACGCAATCATAGCACTCCAAGAAACCACATTTTTCACAGGCATTTCATTAAAAACACAACTAGCGTACGATACACAACCAAACCTTGCATACATATCAACCAAAGTAGTCATAATATGAACATGTGACTCGTACCCATGTCGCAATATTTGCGCATGAATCTCCTTCCCTTTCTTTAGCAGTGATACCAAACAATCCGATGTAACACAAGCTTTAAGCACATAAGTATATGTGAACCTATCAGAGGGAATTCCAAGAGAATTCATTCTACGATATAAACTCAGCACCTCTTCTCCATGACCCGCCAAAGTAAGTGCTCGAAAGAGCGCATTATAAACGTAAATAGTTCTGCTTCGAGTTTTATCAAACACGTTGCGTGCATTATCAATAGATCCAAAAAATGAATACAAATTGATGAGTTTGGTAGCCAAGAAAGGATCTTGATCGAACCCATTTTCAAGGAGGTGGCGGTGAACAAATTGAGCATTAAGGAGCGAATTTTGACGGGTGCAAGAAAGAAGTAGAAGCTCATAAGTGTGTTGGGTTGGTTCAGGCTCGTGAGTGAGGAGCTTAAGTGCTTGTTTTAGGTTGCCCTGTTTACACAGAGATTGAATTAGCTGGTTGTTATTGGTTGTGTTAACTGTGGGGTTTAAGTTTACGAAGCAAATTGGTGGTTTTAGAGAAGAACGAGGCAAGTGAGTGACAGGGGAAGGTGGTTGGGTGGTCTGAAGAGGGTGAAAAGCCCACATTGAGAAGATGATAATTCTGGTATCTGCTTCTAAGATTTCTACTTGGTTTGCTCGATCTTGTTCAATCCCTTCTATGAAGATTTCAGGCCAATTTTAACTTTAATGGGATAAATTTCTTCTGTATGATTTTGGGATTCTATTTTATTATGAAATGATGGTGCACAGGAACAAGTCAAGTCTCAGGCAAAATAATAATAATAATAATAATAATAAAAAAAGTAGTTAACTTCGGTAGTTACTAGATAGACGTGGGATTTTTTTTTTTTTTTTTTTTTTTTAAGTGAAGGAGAAATCGAACCTAAATTTATTGCTCAGACTGTATATATATTTATTATTAGGTTATATGTTGGTGTACACATAGATGTGGGACTTGTAATTTTATTTTCACATTTTAATTTTTAATATTCAAAATAAAATTTATTATTAGTAGTAAAACTTGAATTTTAATGCTCTAATTTTAAAATGATTTTACCTCATCCTTAGATTAATTTTTAATTTTTCATAATTAATAATATACATTTTTCAAACATATAATTTTCTTTCTATATGTATAAATTACATAAAATGATAATTTTTCCCCCTTACATTAATTCGATGCATAACTAGAAATTAAATGGAGAGGAATGAAGGAAAAAATCACTATCTATCATCACATCTTAAATTCGATTGTAAACAATTTCAACTCTTAAAAATGATTTTTTATTTTTATTTTTATAACTTTAATTTTCTTCCCTTTCCCATAATTTAAATAAAATAAAATTATTTCTTCTCCCTTCCTTTTATTAATAGTTTTTTTTTTATTTCCCAAATATCAAAAAGCATATTTTCCCTTCCCTTAATTATTTATTTATTTAATTCTCTCTCTCTGTCTCTCTAAATTTGAAACTCTATGTCCCTGCTCCTAGGGTTTCCGCCTGGGTTAACCTTCGGTGGCTCTGGCTATCGAAGGAGATATCCCTTTTTCATCTATTTTTCGTTGTTTTATCTGTTTTGTTGTTTAATTTTGTTGGGTTTTCTTTATAAAGGGACCATTTTGCTTCTCGTTCAGATCAGGTCTTTTGTTTGTTCAAATAGGGTTTTTTGGAACTGGTTAGGCTATGGTGGAACTGTCGTTTGATCTCCAACTTTGTCCGGCTCTTCTACTGGGAGAACCTGAGCGTGTCGTTCAGGTATGGAGATCGGTGGGAGAGGGAAAAGTTGGCTAGGTTAGGTTTTGAGATCTCAAGTTCTGTGCTTCCATATGTTGATTTGGTTTGTGGGTTGAGATCAAGGACCCTTGACAGTGGAGGAAATCCTCATGGTGGCAGTCGGTTAGAAGGTGAGACTTTGATCCTTGTCAAGTAAACCCTACTCATGGTTTTTTTAGGCAGTTGTGGGTTCATGTTGTATCTTGTCAGTGCATAGCTCTTGGGGATAGTCCAGCCACAAATTTCCTTCTAGTGGTGGTTTCATCTTGCTGCTCTTGGTCTCTAACTGTAGTAATTGAGGAGATTCTAGTGGAGGCTTGTGGAAAAGAGAGGATGGGTCAGGGAATTATGTGGTTTGCAACTTTCTTATTAGGCCTGTGGACCTTCATTTTCACAGACCTTTGCCCTATGGTTGTTGTTTTGGGCTTCAAGCCCATGTTGAAAAACCCAATATTGGGTAGTTTGTATAAGACTCTTGATCATGTTTATGTTATGCTGTATTTATTAAGTTTCCCCCATATTTATCAATTGTTTGTATTGAATTGGGCTCCATGCCCTTATTAATTACAATTTCTTTCTCGGGCAAAAAAAAAAATTAGTGTTTAATTTCCCAAACATCAAAAAGTATATTTTCCCTTCCCTCTTCCTCCCCTCCATTCTTTCTTTAAGAATCATTCATTCTCCTTCTTATCTTATGTCTATGGTAGGGGTATTCATAAACCGCCCAATTCAAACCAACCCGCACCAATCCGCAATTAAACTATAGTTTGATAAGTGTCGTGGATTGGGTCGATTTGTATTTTTTTTAAACCATACTTTGTGAATTGGGTTAAATTTTTTATTATTTTATCTGCAAACCGACCTGCAACCCGCATAATCCGCACTATATATATATGTTCAAAATGTACATATCCAGCCAAGATATTATACCTCAGACATACCTAACTCTACTTTTCAAAATGTTGACTACCAAACAAATATACTCAGACCAGTATATACTGATAGTCAAATTTCAAACCAAGAAGAAGAAAACATTCATGTTCCCTCTTCTCCAACACTTTCAGTCATTACTCAAAATATTGAAGCTGAGATTAATGCTTTAGAAAAACCTTTTCAAATTAATAAAAAACTTCTTCATGAAGATTTTTATTCAAAAGAAAAT
>CATKHJ010833886.1:0-21779 GCA_949750685.1 Vernicia montana
ATATATAAGTAACTTAATTAATGTACGAATTAAATGCAAGTATTTGTTTAATAAATTTCATTGTTTAATTAAAATTTTATTTTAAATTATTCCATTATTTTATACTCATTGTTTAATTGAAATTAATGTAATAAAGAAATCGATTTAAAACTAGTTTTAGATCATAATAAAAAAAAAATTGGTTTCAAACCGAAACCGGTCAGTTTTAAACCGAAACAGTAATAATCGGTTATGGTTTTGGTTTGAACATTTTATTAAACTAAAACCGACGATTTGATTAAACTGGTCATGCCTAATTACCATTTACTTTTCCTCCAAAGGAACCATCACAAAATGGTAGTACAGGCACCATGGCTTGTCTTTGAGCTTTTTTTTTCACTTGTTTTTGGTATTGTATCACCACCGTATGTTGGCTTGGCTTTGAAACGATACGATTCTTTTATCATAAGAAATTTAAATATATATATATATATAACACAAAGAGATCTTGATTTAAATCAATCTTCTAAAAACTCACAGGCAATTTATTTAGTTCTTTAAAAACGTAGAATACCAGTTTTTTAATAAGTTATGATACTAGTTTTTTAGAAATTTAGGATACTTAGTTTTTCAGGAATTTAGGATACCAATTTTTCAGGAATTTATATTTTATTTATTTAATTAATTAATTCTTCAAGAACTGTAGATAATACTAGTTTTTCAGAAAATGTATTAATTTATTTAATTCTTCAGGAATTTAAAATATAGGTTCTTCGTGAACTTTTGTTTGCTTCAAAGTAGTTTACAATAATCGGCAACAAAACGCAAATAATTCTGTTAAGAATTGCTAATCTAAGCAAAGAAAAGTTAAAACAAATTCATACTGATAACGTGTTGTAAAATAAAAGAGAAAGTTATAGAGATAGAATAAAAAGAATAAAGGAAAAATAGAAGAAAATAATTTGTGTCATACTTTATTAAAAGTAACATCTATTTATAGGTGTCAATACTTACAGAGATAGAGATAAAGATAAAGTGCCTTACAGAGATATGGATAGAGATAGAGTACTATCTCTATAAGGATTTCTATATACAGAGATAAGGATAAAGATAATTTATATTCTTATCATGACATTCATTAATATATTTCATAACAAAAATCACTTTCTCCTTCATTACCCACAAATTTGGGGGGAAAATTTTTTCGTGAGCCCGGGGAAAAAATATTATTCAAGCCTTTTGCTCTTCCTTTCCCTAGCTTCCCAAACAAGGGATTCATACTTTCCAAAGCTACTTTCACTCTCTTCCCTTTCATTCCCTAGCTTTTCCCCTCTTCCCAAATAAAACATTAAAGTTTAATATTAAAAAAATTATTTATTTTATTTTAAGAATGACAATGGGGCGAGGCGGGGTGGATTTTGAGATTCTCATCCCACCCCATGAACAGTCGGGGCAAAAGCGAGGCGGGGTAAATCAAGTTTGGGGTGAAAACGGGGATCTCAATTTATTTTTTATAATTTTATTAATGTTAAAATTTCATAATTTATATATTTTGACAAAAATATTATACATATTTATGTTAAGTTTTATATATTATTAATTAATATTTAGATAATAATAATATAATTAAATACTAAATAATATAATTTTAAAGAAAACTAATAATTTATATATATGTGTAATATGAAATTATAATAAAAAAATATATATATATTAATTTTGTGGAATTGAGGTTGGGATCGGGTAGGGGTAGGGCGAGGAGACTCAATCACATCCCTACCCCATTACTATAGACGGGGCAGGGATTCCCCGTTGAGTTTGAGGCAAGGACAAATTTTCTGTTGAAACGGATCGGGTTTTGTCATCTCTATTTTACTTCTATAAATTTAATTTTATATATTTGGCACAAAAAAAATATAAATTTAATTTTATATAATTATTTTAAAATAACTTAAATTTTATTACTGATAAATAAATTTCATACTATTAATTTATTTATATATTTTTTTAATTATAGTGGAAATAACATTTAAATACAGTTTGGAATAACTCATGTGTAAAAATTTAATTCAATTGAGATCTTATTAATAAAATTTAATTGAATTGAATTCTCACAAAATTTGAGTTTCCAAATGGAACTCATTCTAAAATGAATGAATGTTAATTGGATTTGCATTTTAATTAATGTAAAACATGAGAGAAGTGTAACATTTTCTTTTTCCACATTGCTTTGCATATTTTTAAACTAAAGAGAGCCAAAAAAGCATATTATTGGAACAAAACTGTGTGTGATTAAACAGGAATTATGGAACATGGAAAACAATCTTAGTAAATTCTTTATTAGCCATTGACTTCCTCTTTCAGTTGGCTTGAAGTATTCTTCCATGAGTCTCTTCCTCAACAACTGCAATTGCAACAAATCCCATTAGAAATAAGAGTCATCCTTAACTAGTATCACATCAAATTCAGGAAAATCATTTCAATTGTTAGGAGAATTTTAATATAGCAATAACAAATAACTAAGTTTGGTTCACAAAATAGAACTACGAATTCAAAAGTTGTTGGAATGGATTCAAAAGTTGTTGGAATGGTTAAGTTCTTCAATTATATGTATAGTTTACCTTCATGAGCATTGGTTGAGATGGGAATAAAAGATGTCGATGAGCTGTGAGCAGAATGGCAAATTGTAGGTTTGGAAGACTCATCATTTCTAAGCAAAGATGTTACAGCCTCTCTCACCTTCTCCACCACAGTAGCATCACTAGAAGTTTTTCTTGGACTCATTACCTCAGAAATCACTTGAGAAAGAGCCTTTTCATCCTCTCCTGGCTCTAATTTATGCATTAAATACTCCTTTACTGAGACCCCTTTATCCCATATTTGCTCCCCTGTGCCACCTGCAGGGGCTGACCCTGGTGCAATTTTTTCCATTTCTGTTGGGGATAATTCTGCTTGTTTTGTTGCAATTGGGGCTAATTTTGGTGCCTCTTGTGCTTGTGTTTCTGGGTTTGAAAGAGTGAGACTTTGAATTTTTGAAGCAATAGCATATGTGGCTTCAGTTACTGTGGCATATGCTGGTGCTAGCTTTTCCACCACAGTTTCAGATATTGTTTTGGGAATGTTAAGTGTAAGAGATCTTTGCAAAACTGGAGACTTCTTATTATAAGTAGGAGACTTTTGATCAGAGGTATTAGTGTCAATATTCTTTGCCAAAACATGATTTTCAGATATCACAGGAATTGTTCTTGGATGTTGCCTAGCTGTCTCTTTGTATCCCTCAGGTGCCATCTCTGATTCATACACTGAAAATTAAATGATAGTAATTAAAAGATTAGCACATTTCTTAGTTAAAAATTGTAAAGCAAACTGCATACCAAGACTTAACCTAGTGATAAGTGCATATATAATCTTAGCAATTAACTCAGATTCAAATCTCCCTTCCCAATGCTAATAAAAAAAAATTGCAAAGCAAAGTAACCCATTAAGTTAATAGGTCAGTGATGAGTGCATATTTCATAATGTAAGATATTTTTTTTTTAAAATAATCCAGTGGTCGAATACATGTCTTATAATATGAAATTAAAAATTTAGATTGATTAGATTAGTAACACAATAATTGAGTATACATGTCTTGAAATGCATGACTACAGGGATTTAGACTTTGGTAGCGTGCTTACCATTTAAAATTTTTCAATGTTTAAAAATAAAAAGAGAGTAAATGGTTAATTAAATTCATGTTACTTGGAGCTCCAAGATATTCAGGATCTTCATCTTCATCTTCATCTTCATCATCCACATCCTCTAAGCTAACACCCCATGAAGGTGTAGTATTAACATCTTCACTATGCTTCTTCTTGCTAAGAGTATTTCGCCATTTTCTTGCCTTTTCCTTCACTTTGGTAAGAACAGATTTTCTATGTTGGATATGATCATCCTCCATGTCATGATGTTCCTTCGAAAATGGCTGTAAAGCGCGTGGTGGCCACCTTGAACCTTCCCCAGCTGCAGCCACAAAAATGCAGAAATATAATAAGTTTTATTCACCTTTTATAGGATTAATTATGCAATGAATGCAAAAAGAGTTTTTAAAACTGTAATCACAAAAGTAAAATAAACGATAAAAGAAATAATAAATTGTATTCACATATTATGCAATAATAATATTGAAATACTAAAATATTTTTTAAAAATAATATAAAATTCAGTCATTGGTAGAAACTCACAATAGGTTAGCATTGTTGTTTATATTGATGAGTACATTACCTCGCAGAAATTGTTCAACAGTTGGGGAAGACGGTGTTCTTTGAGTTTCACCTTGCCTATGCATACCATCAAGTTGAGCCATTATTATTCCAATTCTTGGTTAAAGAGTTAATTTGCCATAAATTGCTTTCAAACACAAAGATATATACATTTCTTTCTTAGTGTTTTTTTTCTTTTCTCTTCTTGTTTACCTCTCTTACCACAAAGAAGGAAATTTCAAAGGAGCAATGCTCAAGCACAAGTTTTCCGAAGTTCTTGCACAAGTGAGTTCCATTTTTACACATGGCATGCAATTGTGGTTTTTATATCACTTATTATTAGTCACAAAGCATTACCTCCTGAAATAGAAAATGATCCGGCAGGCATTCTATTAACTGTTTCCCTTTTCCTTAGCCTCAGGTAGCTACCTTTCTTTTTTTTTTTTTTTTTTAAAAAAAACCAAAAAAAAATTAATTAATTAATTTGTTCAATTAAAATCTCCATTTTTCTATTCTTGTTCAATTAGACATTTTTTTTTTTTTTTTGTCATGGTAATTTCAGATTTTGTCATATGGCTAATTCAATTAAGTAAATATTAAATTAAACAAAATTTACAAATTTGAAGGGATTATTAGAACTCATTTTAGAAGAAAATGCAATTTCAAGCATTAGTTCATTTGATTTTGACAGCCTAAACACCAATATGATCCATCATACATAAATGGCAGGAGGATCTTGGTGGAGTAACTTCCATTAATTAATCAGCTGATAGGAAAACATGTCTAAATGTACAGGATTGTAAATTTTCCAACACAACAAGATAGTTGCACATGACCTTTTATGACCAGCACACCACATAATCTTATCTTCTGAAAAAAATTTCGAGGGAACCCAGAAAATTCATTCTTCTATTCTGACAGTGGATATCAGAACCCAATGAACCAGCAGCTAATAATCTGATTCATCATTACTTATCACACATACAAGAACCCACAAAGGAATTTCATCCACCTCTTAAGACCAAAATAACAGAGACTTGAAGCTTTAAACTTGACTTAGAGCATATTTGGCATTCAGGTTGGAACCTGCTTTTTCCGAAAACACCATTTAGATGCTTGAGTGCAGGATGGATTGATTAAGTAATTAATATTGCAACAAAGAAACCACTTCTCTGTTGTCTTAAATCCAACTATAACCAGGCTTCTTCCTCACTCCTCTATCATACATCAGTTTCCGTACAACTGCTGCATCGTCCCAACAGCCCCCAATTGTCAACGCGTTCGACAGTAGTACATATGTTGTAGGATCATTAGGCCACATCTCTAGAAGTGTTTTTGCAGAACGTATGGCAATTTCACTATTTCCATGAACTAAACAGGCACTAAGCAAAGCTTTGTAAACCGAGGGCCCTGGCTCTGTTGGCATGCTATTAATGACAGCTTCAGCTTCATTTAGATACCCAGCTCGACCAAAAATATCAACAACACTAGCATAATGCTCTACTCTAAGAGGTTCAAGTGATACATCACTTTTCATCAAATCAAAATACACAAGTCCCTTATCCACAAAACCAACATGGCTGCAAGCAGATAACACGGATAGAAAGGTGGTACTGTCAGGTTTGATATCAGTTCTCCTCATTTGTTCAAACAATTCTATAGCCTCCCTACCATATCCATGATGAGCACATCCTGTTAGAAGTGAATTCCATGAGATCACATCATGTTTCTCCATTGACCAAAACACCCTCTTTGAATCATTGATATCACCACATCTTGCATACATGGAAACAAGTCCATTTTGAACATACACATCTGAATTGTAACTGGTTTTTAGAATAAGAGCATGCATTTCCCTTCCCTCATCAAGGGCTGAAATATCCCCTATTGCTCCTAACACACTTGCAAATGTGTAGAAATCTGTATCGATGCCAGCCTGCCTCATTTCAAAGAAACATTTCAGAGCATCCTCACCACATCCTAAATTAGAATAACCAGCAATGATTGCATTCCATGATATTTGGTCGCATGGCGTAACACCATAACATACTTTCTTAAAATCTTTCACATTGTCACTACACTTTGAATACACAGTCGCAAGAGTGACTGCTATATATGCATTAGACTGCAAACCATGTCGAATTATACAACAATGAACTTGCTTGCAGTAGTCCAGATATTGAGGACCAGAAAATGAACTTAGCAGGCTGTTGTAAGTTACATAATTTGATTTTACACCCAAACGTGTCATTTCTCTGACTAAAATAATAGCTTCATCAGGTTGTTCATTCTGTGCATACACAGTAACCATGGCAGTCCAAGTAACGACATTCTTATCCACCATATGATTAAAAACCTGCCGAGAATCCTTGACATTACCACACTTTGAGTACATAATAATTAAAGAAGTCCCCACAACAACATTGCAACCAAACCCAGCTTTCATACTCAGTCCATGAACCTGAGCCCCAAGTTCTCCAGACTCCAATTGCGAGCAACCTACGAGACAAGCTGAAACACTAAATGATGTCACATCAGTAATGACTTGTAACATCTTGACAAACAATTCAACGGCCATTTGTGGGCAATTGCTATTCAAATACCCAGAAATCAACGAATTCCAAGTAACTTCATTTCGTTGAGGCATTTCATCGAACAATTTCTTAGCATATTGAATTTCACCCCACTTTGCATACATATCAACAACAGCACTGCATACATATAAATTTGAAGTAAAACCCATTTTGATAATCGTAGAATGAACTTGAATACCCATATCTTTAGAAGAAGATTTGGCACAAAAGGCGACGATTTTGTTGAGAAAGTAAGGATTAGAAAAAGACCCATTTCGCAGGAGCAGAGCAACGAAGTCCAAATCAACCTGGTTTGATGGCCTCTCGTCGTAGCTGAAGGTTTGATAGTTGTTAGAGAGAGAATTTTGTTCGTTGAGGATCGTCAGAGCGCGGGAAAACAGCTGGTTACGGAGTTTGGGAGCTCTCTGTACGGTGCACCAGAGTTGAGCAGAGAAACCTAAGATCATGGCATCGTAGCCTTTTCGAGGATTTTTTTTTTACCAAAATTGTGTCACATATTGATTCAAAAATTAAAAAAAAAAAAATAACTATTACCATTTTCTAAACAACATTTTTCATTTGGTAAATTTTATTTTGTTGAAGCACACCAAAGCATTCATATATGGCCTGAATAATAAATCTAATTATGATTCTTCCCTCCTTACTACAAATAAATAAATAAATTATTTTGTTGAATGTTAGATCTCAAGATTTTTAATCATAAAAACAACTTCAGTGCTCGAGTCCATGACTATTTTAGTATTTTTCAAAAACATATTGAGTTAAAATTAAACATAATTATAGAAATTAAGTATATTTTATTAATATTTTATAATAATAATATTAATATTTTTTATTACAAATTTATAATTAAGTAATTAATTTAAAAAAAATTATTAGATTAAATTTCTCATGAATTAAATTTTAATTTATTAATCTAGCTTCAATTTAATATTAATAATTTAATCAATCATCATATATATATATATATATATATATATATATATATATATATATATATATATATATATAATCCTAAAACTAAGAAAAAATTTACACCAAATCTTGTCACCTCATCACTTTTGTAATTTAATTTCAATTGATTTTAAATTAATTAATTAATTATTAAGAATTTCAACATTATTTAAGTTAAATTCTATTTAAATTGATAAATTAAAAGTCAATATATATATAAAAGACACCTAGCTATGATAAAATTACACATAGCCATCCATATATGCATGCATGTAAGGGAAAAAAAATAAGAATGAGAAGATATATAGTAAATTTTTAATAATAACAACAACAAATGATAATAATTTTTTTAAATCCTCTATCTTAATTTTACTAAATAAATTATAAATGTAATTTTTAAAAAGTATGCATGCATTTCTATCATATAATTTTATTATGATTTAATTTATAAATATTAACTTAACTTAATAATATTGAATTAATTTTTCTCCTTATATAATACTCCTTCCGTTTCACAATAAATGTCGTTTTAAGAGGATGCACACATATTAAGAAAACTATTAAATACTTTTAATTTTAATTAATATGGACAAATATACTCTTATTTTTTCTCACCAAATAAGAAAAAATATATGAAATATTGGAATTGGGATGAGGGTAAAATTGAAAAAAAGCTAATAAATACTGCATTGAACTCTTAAAATGACAATTATATTGAAACAAAATCAATTTTCTAAAAAAATAGTTATTGAGAACCGGAGGGAGTATGTGCAAGTATATTATATTATAACATAAATTACTATATTTATGCTTAATATAATAAATAAATATATTTTTAAAATATAATTAATAATTTAGTACTTACACAATTTAAAATATAACATAAATTACTATATTTAGATGATGACTAGTATAATTAAATACTTAATCATAAAATTTGATGATATGATATAATTGTTACAAAAATCCTTTTAAAATGAATTCAATATTTTGTAATCATGAAAATTACAAAATAGTTAAATAACATTTAATTTTTTTTTTTTAATGACATTAATTTTAATGCCAAATGCCCCTTAGTAGGGTGAAGGATTACCAATGATTAAGGCTGAGGTTATGTGACCTCACTTGTCGCCTTTGTAAATGAAGTTTAAATTTATTTCTTACTTGATTTGAACCTAACTAGCAATTTGGCATAAGCATTGGATTTGTCGTCCCCTTGCAACATAGACCCAACCCAAGGGCTAAACCTAAGGGTTCGCCCATAAACCTCTGTGTTCAACCAGCACCACGCTCGCCCATATACCTTTTCACTGCTAAAACCCATTTCTTGTTATCTCTCTTATCTCTCTCATTCTCTCTGTCTTTCTCCTTAGAGCCATGTCTTCTTTCGCCGCACCCACCAACCTCATAACCAACACTCCACTCTCCTCCTCTTCTCTACCCTCCCGCCGCAATTCACGCCCCGCCGCCGCTGCCCCACGCGCTTCTTCCTTCAAATGCGATTTTTCCTGTTCCCCCTCTTCTTCTTCTTCCTCCTCGCAAAACCCTAAACCCCATCATACTAAATCACCTAATTCCATCCTTAAATCCCTCTCCAAGCCCCTCGTAATCGGTGGCGCTTCCGCTGCCACTCTACTCCTCCGCTTCACTCCATTTAACAATGTCCCTGGCAATTTCGGCGGTGATAATGGTGGCGATTGGTTCGGAGGCGGTGGTGGGGGTGGGGGTGGGGGTGGGGGTGGGGGTGGTTTCGGTGAAGGAGGTGGGTTTTGGAAGAGATTGTTTTCGCCGGCGCAAGCGATTGCGGATGAGTCGCAGTCGCAAGAGTGGGATTCACATGGTCTACCGGCTAATATTGTGGTTCAGCTAAATAAACTGAGTGGATTTAAAAAGTACAAACTTTCAGAAATCCTCTTCTTTGATCGACGACGATGGGCCACTGTAGGCACTGAAGATTCGTTCTTTGAGATGGTTTCTCTTCGTCCCGGGGGAATCTACACCAAAGCGCAGCTTCAGAAGGAGCTTGAAACGCTAGCCACTTGTGGAATGTTTGAGAAAGTGGACATGGAAGGGAAAACAAACCCAGATGGAACCCTAGGCATTACTATATCATTCGCTGAAAGCACATGGCAATCAGCTGATAAGTTTAGGTGTATTAATGTCGGATTAATGCAGCAATCCAAACCCATTGAAATGGATCCAGATATGACAGACAAGGAGAAGATGGAGTATTACAGGAGTCAGGAGAAGGATTACAAAAGGAGGATAGAGAAGGCAAGGCCCTGTCTTTTGCCAATGGCTGTGCATAGAGAGGTGCTTCAGATGTTGAGAGATCAGGGGAAGGTTAGTGCAAGGTTGTTGCAGAAGATTAGGGATAGAGTGCAGAAGTGGTATCATGATGAAGGGTATGCATGTGCTCAGGTTGTGAATTTTGGAAATTTGAATACCAAGGAAGTGGTCTGTGAGGTAGTGGAAGGGGATATTACCCAGATGGTCATTCAATTCCAGGATAAGCTTGGGAATGTTGTTGAAGGGAACACAAAGCTTCCTGTTGTCAGAAGAGAGTTGCCCAAACAGGTGATGAATTCAAAATGGATTTTTTTTTTCTTTTGTTTTATGTGTATGCTTGATTAATGGGATATTACAGTGAATTCTTGTCTATTTATCTTATGCGGACAGCACAATGTAGGCTTCTACTTTTAGGTCTTATATGGTTCCAGGTGGATCTTGCTTAAGATCCATGTTCAGCAAAAGCCATAATTGGAACTAGATAAGTGATTTAATTTGACAGGAAAAAAATAAACAAATCAAGTCCTTCAAATAGCAGCAAAATGTGAACTAACAAAATTTGTCTTGGTCTTTGCCTGAAGGGTATATATCCAACCACAGTAAGGTAGTAAGATCAGTTCTATGAAATTTTGGCTATGATAAAGTGGAGTCACTTGGATACACATACAATTGAACATCAGACAGCATCCATGTACTAATTAATCTAGAAAGCATATATGAATAAATTGTTAATTGCATTATTTAATTTCATAATCATGGCATGTGAGTAGGTGTACTATTTGTACTTTGATAGAGATTTGTATTTAATATTTGAGTGTTCAGACTCAAAATGGATGGAGTCATTTGTTATTAGTTTATATGTTTGCCTAGCAATTGAATTGTTGTTAACTGTTCATTTACGTCCTCAGCTCCCAAAACTTTGTGGGCTTATTCAGTGATTGTATTTTAATTGGTGACATACAGCTTCGACAAGGTCAAGTTTTTAACATTGAAGAGGGGAAACAAGCTCTCAGGAACATAAACTCATTGGCCTTGTTCTCAAATATTGAAGTGAATCCAAGACCTGATGAAAAGAATGAGGGAGGAATCATTGTTGAGATTAAGCTTAAAGAACTAGAGCCAAAATCAGCTGAAGTTAGTACTGAGTGGAGTATTGTTCCTGGACGTGGAGGGCGTCCCACTTTGGTATGTATGTTCAGTTATGTAATTTGAAGTTGCTTTCCAATCAATAGAGATTTGGGGCTAAATGTTAATTTAATAATTCCTGTTCAGGCCTCGTTCCAGCCGGGTGGGACTGTTAGTTTTGAGCATCGGAATATTAAGGGGCTGAATCGATCCATTCTTGGTTCCATAACTACCAGCAATTTCTTCTTGCCTCAGGTAATTTCACCTAAATTTATATTTTGTTTTACTCAATAATGCTCAGGGATGATTTATTATCCTTTTCCTGGTATTTTATATCTGAAAATGACCATGGTTAATCTTTTCATCAGGATGATCTTTCTTTTAAGCTTGAATATGTTCATCCTTATTTGGATGGTGTATATAATCCGCGCAACCGTACGCTCCGTGCAAGCTGCTTCAACAGCCGGAAACTAAGTCCAGTCTTCACTGGTGGGCCAGGAGTGGATGAAGTCCCTCCTATATGGGTTGATCGAGCTGGCCTTAAGGCTAATATTACAGAGGTGATTGACAATACCTCTTCTATGTCAACCTTGTTTGTGAGCCTTCTGAATGCTATAATGCATTTTCCTGATGCATGCTTGTTAATGTGTGAGGCAGAATTTCACCCGCCAGAGTAAATTCACTTATGGAATTGTGATGGAAGAGATAACAACACGTGATGAAAGCAGTAATATAGCTGCAAATGGTCAAAGAATGTTGCCAAGTGGAGGAATTAGCGCAGATGGACCTCCAACAACCCTCAGCGGCACAGGAATCGACCGAATGGCATTTCTACAAGCAAATATCACTCGTGATAACACCAAGTTTGTAAATGGAGCTGTAGTTGGTGAAAGGAATGTATTTCAGGTTAGCTCATGTTTTGATAATATTAATGTCTTTTGAAACTAGTTATTGTAATTGTGAAGGTTGATCATAAAATCTTCTGAGATGTTAGCCACCCCCTTCTCTCATTTTATCTTTTAGATGCCAACTCTCTTTTTTTTTAATAATTTCTCCTCTCTCTCTCCCTCACACATCTTAGTGAGGCAAGGAAAGAAAATAGTTTAATTATGCTTAGGCAAGGAAGCATTCCCTGCCATTTTAATTATTCTCTTCAGAAAAATCAATCTTTCTACCATGCTGGTGTGAAATAAACAAATCTAGGATTACACGCATTGATGAAATTTTTTAGCGAGAGGCTATTGCATTTAATGTAAGTTATTGCTGTATGTTTTTCCTGAGCTTCTTGAACTGCAGTGTCTTTTCATGTTTCCTTGTCAAGTAGTGATGTTAGACAAAAAAGATAAATGTTCACTAAGGTCTTAGCTGCTTTCCCCATGTTTAGTGGATATTGTGTGCTTTTAATAATTTGGTGACTATGTGCAGATTTTGGATTGACAATGATTAGTGGGTTTTTCCTCCAGTGCAATATACCAATCTCAATTTGTCTTTCATATCATCATATATAATACTTCCCAGGTAACCTACATATTTTTTGTATGAATTGCAGGTGGACCAAGGCCTTGGAATTGGCAGCAAGTTTCCATTCTTTAACCGTCACCAACTAACTCTCACACGATTTATACAATTGAAGCAAGTGGAGGAAGGTGCTGGTAAATCACCACCCCCTGTACTAGTCCTGCATGGCCATTATGGCGGTTGTGTTGGTGATCTTCCCAGTTATGATGCTTTCACCCTTGGGGGGCCTTATTCCGTGAGGGGCTACAACATGGGTGAATTGGGAGCAGCCAGAAATGTGCTTGAGGTAAGAATTACTGTAGTTAGTGTCTGGGATTGGGATGAACTGTCTTTGTAGGGGGGAGAGAGAGAGAGACAGCATTACAAGAACTAATTATTTATAGATGAAAACTAAGGTTGTTTTCATAACCCATAATGCATTATTGCAGAAAAATGTCTGATTACTTTTTTCAATGTTGACTACAGCTTGGAGCTGAAATACGGATACCTGTGAGAAATACACACGTGTATGCATTTGCAGAGCATGGAAATGATCTGGGAACTTCTAAGGATGTCAAGGGGAACCCAACAGAGGTCTACAGGAGAATGGGTCAAGGTTCATCATATGGTGTTGGTGTGAAGCTGGGTTTGGTGCGAGCTGAGTACGCTGTTGATCATAATACTGGCACTGGATCATTATTCTTCCGGTTTGGGGAGAGATATTGAAAGGCAATCAGTTACATAGATTTGCTTAGTACATTTCCACCGCTAGGTTTTTGGAGAGTTATTGGTCAATTTGAATTTTATGAGATCCTAGAACTAGATGCGAGTTTTAATTTGAGCAGTCCCTTTTCCAATAGGTATTGGTTGGTATAGTCTTTAGATGAGAGATGGCGAAAAGATTGTTATGTCCAAATTATCTTGTGTACTTTCCATGAGGCATTGTCTTTGGCTAAGCATGTCAGTTTGTATCTGGTTGTGGAAAACTGAGGATATTCTTTTTCTGATAAATTTTCTCCCAATAATCGCTGAGCTTTCAATCTTCAGGTATCTAGAATGTACAACTTTTTTTCCATGAATAACCTGATGACTTTTGAAACTCCATTTGTACAAAAGAAGAGCACCAGATTCCAATATTATCTGGGTTGGTGCTTTATCTACCTGAACTGAGGGTTATGCTCAGGTCAGGTGGCTAAAAACTGATGACTTCCACTTACATGCCTATAGATGACCTGATTGCACAAGAATTTCTGCCAGAGGTTTACTACAGAGCTATGGATCAGAAGTTTCACTCAGACTCCACAAATTTTACCTGGCACAATCCTTAATTGAAAAAGAAAATGCTTATAAAGACGACATTTGTTATGGATACTGCTTTTGTTGAAAGTGAAAATGTGCACATCACCAAATTCAGTACGCATAATTACTTTCCTCCCTACCTTCGAATAAAATCTTCAGTATCTACAATTTCATGAGTTACATGTCTAAAAAGTGAAAATATAAGGATGACACTTCTGCCAAAAGCTTCATGATTTATGCCGTGAACATTTTAATGGCACTTCTGCCAAAAACTCAACAATTTATGCCATGAATGTTTTTGCAGCCCTAACCCAAAGTAGAGGTTGTTTTCTTATAGAACATGTTCTATAATGTAGATAAGCTACTCTGAACATCTTCTTGATAATGTAGTGTGGCCTTACCATCTTCCAATATGGGATATTTAAGGGTTCATTTCCTTGCTACAATTCTACAACCCCAGTTCCTCTTTCAACTTGGTAAGAGTAGCTTCAATCTCATCAATGTTATCTTTAATGCTGCTACCCTTTCCATCCTCATTTTTCACAGTATCTCCTGTTCTCTTTGCCCCAGAAGCAGAAAATGAACTGTCCTTTTGAGGTCCATTATCATTTACTTCAAACTCTGTATCTGTTATGTTAAGCTCCTTCTCTAGAAATTCTACAAATTCTTCTCCAATTTCCTGTAAATAGCAAAAATATATAGCACGTGAGGTAGTGCTCTTTGAGTCCCTTGCTATTCACACAAATGATTAGGGTCTAGATCATGTGGCTAATGTGAGTAAATTGAAAAGGTACAAATTAGAACTGTAAAGGACACCAGAGACAAACCGCTAATTCCTCCCATAGGCTCTTTGGTTTCCCCTGTGATGAAGCACTGGATTCCCAATTCTGAAATTCTTCTTGGAGATCTCTAAAGAAGTCCCCTGCAACACCAATATCAGATTTAGAGAACTGTAAGGAACTAGGATACGCTATCAATGTAAAGGGGAAAGAAAAGATGCTCAACAAGATCTTGAAACATGAAAGAAAATGATCATTGTCCTATCTCGTAGACTGTACAAACTACCTATTGTTATCTGAACATCCCTCAAAAAATCACCTGCAGCATAAAGCGGTTAAGTATAAGAACAACTGAACCTAACTCCTAATAAAGCCTTAAAAGAAAGACAACAAAATACTTTCAGAAAATCATTCCCTTGGAAATTTGGAAGATTACTCAACAAAGGACATAGAAAAAGACAATTTGAGGAGCATGCGAGAAAACTGCAAACTAGCTATTAATTCTAGGAAACTTTACCTACTTAAAACCAGCATGTTAGACATTTGAGGACATGCAGGCCAAGTTTGCCTACCCTTTTATAGAAAGTATCTTAAGATACAAATCAGGCATATGTAACAACAGAATAATAGGTTCTAGTCCCATGGTCCACTGAAACATCTATAGCACACAACCAAATCCATCTGCAGGTGATGAAAAAAGGTGGCAGCAATTTTAACCAAACAATTTGGTCCAAATTGGTGACCATATATTTCTCTGAGCAATTTTTTATCAATTCATCCAGTTGTATGGTTAGAGGAATCAAGTTGGAACACATCCCAAGATATCCTTGAATAAAGATCCATTAAGTAGCATGTTATTGTGCCTACATTACCCTACAGGGACGTATTGCAAAGCAACTAAGCACACCATTAAAAGAGTGAACATCATATCAAACCAAAAAAAAAGAAATGGAGGTAAATAGGAAGTAGAAAAGGGCAGTGGACTCAGCAAGCAACAAAGTGCTTCACAACTTATATAATAAAAAAAAAATTGGTAAGTTTATTATTTTTACCAAAGCCATAGAACTCTTCTTCATTTTGGGTATTCCCGCTTTGACTTCTTTCGGTGCCAGAGTATGAAAAACCAGATGATTGTCCAGCATCGTACTTCCTCCGAGATTCAGAGTTCAGCAGTGTATTGTATGCATGCTTAATCCTCATAAATTTCTCCTGAGCATTCGCCTGTCCACCCAAAATTTTTGAGAGAAACAGTTACAAAGCACCATAAATTAGAAATGGTTTACAATTTCAGTAAAGTGACCTAGTGACAAGAATGGTTAATTTTATCCAAATTTGGTGAGTGATCAGTCATTCCACCATGGGAGCAAAACAAACACAGTCCAAATTGCCATATCCATTTCAGATTTGGCATTAAAAGGCCATGAATGTTTTTTTTTTGTGTGTATGAATGCAAAACATGGCCATGACTTTGAATTTTCTTTAGCATAGAGGAGTGCTATTGTGGGTTTGATTTCCTTCATTTCTTCCAAATATGTATTCATATCAATACTAACACAAAAGAAGTGCTCAGTGCTTACAATATCCTTCAATTTATTCAGAAACCAGGAACAACATCCTAATTAGGCTTTTGCATTAAATGCTCAATAAACAACTACATTAAAAGCTATCCCCACAACAAAATAACCTCTTAACAAGTTCCCCATTTATTTTAAAAGAATGTAATTCAAAGAAAGAACGGTATATGACATAAATCAGATCCAATATCCTCAAGATTCAATATAATCAATAAAACTAAGCCAAAATAAACCTAGACAAAACTAAGCAAACTAGATATACCCAATTAAATTCCACTTAAATTAGAGCTTAATACACCAAGAATTTTACTAAACAAAACTTCAGATGAAATGAAACCTACATAAATTGGAGCTCAATGTCTAAATACCTCCTTATTGACATCAGGGTGATACTTCAAAGCAAGTTTCCTATAAGCCCTTTTAATTTCATCAGAAGTTGCAGAAGGAGACACACCTAAAACTTCATAAGGAGAATCTCTGAGACTGGCTCTCAAAAGGGTAAGACCAATTCTCCTCCTATTCTTGAAATTCTTGAAGATTGGAGTGAATGGTTGAGGAGAAAATAAAAGATGGTAATAATGACCTCCATAGCTATATCTACAACTGGGTACCAATGAGTCTGCTTGGTTTTGCAAGAAAAGAAGAGATCTTGAAGAAAGATGAGGAAGACAGAGAGGACTGCGTGATATTGGAGAGGAAATCAATCCATACATGTTCCTGAAATAACAACCATGTATTGTATTGTATTGTATTTGGGTTATTCATCAAAGTTCGAGAAATTCTTGCTAAGACATGTCGTTTTAGATTAACTTTGTTTCTTGTTCAATAAAATTCAAGAGTAAACTCCATTCTCAAAATAATAATAAGAAGAAACCATATTAACGGTTGACATTTGATTTTATCATTGAATCAATGGTTGATTTAATATCATTCTATTTCATTTTTTTTATTCATATGTATTATTATATTATAACTTTAAAAATTAATGAAGCATTATCTAAAGAGTATAAATTGAAACTATAAAAATTTAATTCAGAAGTTATCTAGATTAGTAAGTCTTAAAAAGAAATAATTTACAAATAAAAATATAACCAATTGAAATTAACATTTGCAATTGACATTTATTAATTAATTTTTAAAATCCTTTACAAATATTAATCATAATTTTTCTCTCAACATTATATAGAAATAAAAGCACTATAAAAGTATAAGTAAATTCTACATTTTTTTTTTTTTTTATAATTAAGTGCTTATATTATTAAATTTAAGATTATTAATAATTTATTTGAATTTTTTTTAATATTTTGTTTATGATTAAGAGTCAGGGATGTGATAGAGTCGAGTCAAGTTAAAACAGTATTGAGCTCTAGCTCGACTTGATTAGAAAATTCGAAACTCGAATTCAATCGAGTTTTTATTTTAAAATTTGAGTTTGACTCAAATGAATATTCGAAATACTCAAACACGATTGTCATTAAAATTTTATGTTAATTTATTTATTAATATAAAAATAAAACTCAAAAAAACTCGGATAAGTTCGACTCGAGATCGATTTAGTAAATTATTATACATAATATAAAATATATTTAAAATTATATAAAATCTCAATACTCGATTAAATTTGTGAGTAACTCGAGTCGAGTATTATAATACTTAAATTGAATTTGACTCGTTACTCGAAATACTCAAAATTCAAACTCGATTCAATTAGAATTGAGTTGAATTAGAGTATTTTAAGTGTCGAATTTAAGTAACTTAGAGTAACTTAACTCATTTGCATTTTTAGTCAGGAACATTAGTAGGCATGTTTTTAAAATTTTGAATATCATTTTAGAACATATATATATAAGTAGGTGTTTGACTTTTATTATCTTTCATTGATTTCTCAGTTTCTAAGGTGATTAGAATAAATTTCTTAAATTCTTTTTTAGTTCATATGAAGATTTTGATTCATAAAAATTTAAATATGAAAACTGATAAGTTTTGGTTAATTATGTGAGAAAGATGAAGAAATTATTGATGCAGTATTGTATGTTAATTTTGGAATTGATAAAGCTTAGCAAAATTTCGAAGTAAAAAATTTGTCCAACCATATATTAATTTTAGGCGGATTTAGTTTCATAAGAAATTATTAGATAGGATATGAGTATGTTGTTTTTCTCACACGATGAACTCAATGGTTTCGTAAATTTAAGGGATGATATTAATTTTTTTTTATTTAATTTTGAGAAGGAAAAAAGTTATTTTTCAAAAAATTTAATTGATTTTTTAATATATATTAAAGATTTTTTTTAAAATTTTGAGGGGAATGTCATCTGCCTCGAGGATCCACGCATGGGCTTTAAATAGCTAGTAAACTTTAACTTGGCATAACCTGTTTTGAAATGAGTATGCTTCCTTCTCTTATGCACATACTAATCA
This sequence comes from Vernicia montana, assembly GCA_949750685.1. Taxonomy (NCBI): domain Eukaryota; kingdom Viridiplantae; phylum Streptophyta; class Magnoliopsida; order Malpighiales; family Euphorbiaceae; genus Vernicia; species Vernicia montana. Next base: position 18,753 of record CATKHJ010833886.1, read on the forward strand.
AAGACTGGACGTTTCATGGACCCCACTTTAAAATCTCAATCATATACCGTTCCTTTCAATCATCACCAGATTTATATTCTCATCTTATCCAAACGTATGCTCGTGATCAAGCATTACACAGAGGAAAAACACTGCATGCCCACTTGATTATAACCGGCTTAGCTCATTCAACTCATTTTGCCTCCAAGCTCATCTCTTTTTACACTGAAACTAAACAGTTATCTAGTGCTCGTAAACTGTTCGACAAAATTCCCAAACCAAACGTCTATCGATGGATCGTTCTCATCGGGGCCTACTCTCGACATGGGTTTTATCAGGAAGCTTTGAATGTCTTCTCTGAAATGCAAAATGAAGGATTAAGACCCAACAAGTTTGTAATTCCAAGTGTTCTTAAAGCTTGTGGTCATATGTTTGATTTACAGAATGGGAAGATATTGCACTGTGTGATTTTCAGGAATTCATTTGAATCTGACGTTTTTATTAGTAGTGCGTTGATTGATATGTATTCTAGATGCAGGCAAGTTGATAAGTCACGGCGAGTGTTTGATGAAATGGAAGAGAGAGACTTGGTGGCATTGAATACCATGGTTTTAGGCTATACTCAACATGGATTGGCAAAGGAAGGATTTAATTTAGTGGAGCGAATGCAAATGTTGGATATTAAGCCTAATGTAGTAACTTGGAATACCTTAATTTCAGGGTTTGCACAAGCAGGTGATGAAGAAATGGTTACAAAGCTGTTTGAATTGATGCTCATTAATGGTGTGGAGCCTGATGTTGTTTCTTGGACTTCAATTATTTCAGGGTTAGTGCAGAATTTTCGAAATGAGGCGGCTTTTTATACATTTAAACAGATGTTTGAACATGGGTTTTATCCAAATTCTGCTACTATTAGTAGTCTCTTGCCTGCTTGTGCAACTGTGGCAAATGTGAGGCTTGGGAGGGAAGTACATAGGTATGCAGTAGTTATTGGAGTTGAAGAGGATATCTATGTTAGGAGTGCTCTTGTTGACATGTATGCCAAATGTGGTTTTATATCTGAAGCAAGTATTTTGTTTTATAAGATGCCTGAAAGGAACACGGTTACTTGGAATTCAATGATTTTTGGGTATGCAAATCATGGGTATTGCAATGAGGCTATTGAGCTTTTTAATCAGATGGAGAGGATGGAGGGAAAGAAGCTTGATCACTTGAGTTTTACTGCTGTCCTCATTGCTTGCAGCCATGCTGGAATGCTTGAAATTGGACAAAGTTTGTTTATTTTGATGCAAGAAAAGTACAAAATTGTTCCAAGATTAGAGCATTATGCATGTATGGTTGATCTTCTCGGTAGAGCTGGAAAACTATCTGAGGCTTATGATTTGATTAAGACGATGCCTGTTGAGCCTGATTTATTTGTTTGGGGAGCATTATTAGGGGCATGTAGGAATTATGGGGATATAAATCTTGCTGAGATAGCAGCTAGGCATTTGGCTAAGCTTGAGCCTGGGAATGCTGGAAACAAAATGCTTTTGTCAAATTTGTATGCTGATGCTGGCAGTTGGGAAAATGCTGCAAGTTTCAAGAAGATGATGAGGAGAAAAAAGCTGAGAAGATTTTCTGGGTGCAGTTGGATAGAGACTGCCTGATGAGTGTATTATGAAAAGGGGCTTTTGCCTTAATCATTTGCTCAGAACTGAAAGAATTCTTGGGCTCTGTGGTGATCATCTTTCCTCCTGCCTTCAATGTGACATCCGGGAATCTTGGGTCATATTTGGCTCCTTTTTATTAAGAGGAGGGGAGTGAATCAGCTGGCAGCTACCGACAATGGCTTTGGAAGTTTTGATCCATTTGCAACATTTTAAGAAGGGCAGATAAGTTTCCATTGATTTCAATCAACTTAAAGAGTGGGCAGAATATATGTTTTTTTATGTACAAGGAGGGGAAATTGTTGGGAAAAAAAGATAAAGGTTAAGACACTTTCTAGCTGGAAATGATAGAGGAAGTGCAAGTGAAAAATGTGAAGAAAAAAAAAGCAAGTGGAAATATAAATTTCTGTTAGAGAGTCTGAAAAGTTCATACTTCTGCACATAAGGATTTCATATTGGCCATGACAGGTCAATTGCAGTTTGTAATTATAATCAATGAAATCTTTGTAAAATGTTCTGATTAGGGCTTTTTGTTTCTTTAAATTGATTTGAACATCTCCATATTTTTCAAAACAAAGATTATTACAAATTGCTTTAGGGAGATTTTGTATGTAGAACCTGCATTCATTTGAATTGCTTGGGGACACATAAAATTCATTGTCAAGCTCCATTAAAAAACTCATTTATAATTGAATTCTTTTGAAAAAATTCATTTAAAATTGAATTTTTGTGTAAGAATTATTTAAAATATTGTATATATAAATAATGAATTCAATTTGTTTTATTTTCTTAATTGTCTATATTTATTTAATAATAACTAATAATATTGAAATTTTGAGAGATTATGATATATATTTGTATAATTTGATAATTTGACAATAAATCAAATTTTAATTGAAATAATTTTTTTTTCTAAATAACATTATTTTTATTTATTTTAAAATCATTTCTTTTTACACTAAAAAAAATTATCTTATTTTAAACATGAAAATTAATAAAATATAATTTATTTGAATTGAATTCTTAGGTAATATGATATTCCAAGGCAAAATCGCTAAATTAGTCCTTGAACTTGACACATGTGGACAAATCAGGACAAAATCATTTTTTTTATCATCAAAGTACTCATATTTGACAATTTTTGTCAAATTAGTCCTTAGTCAAACTTTGGACAATGCATGTGCTATAAAATCAGACGAAATAACGTTAATTTCATAAGTCTTGTTTGGCATATCTTTTCAGAAAAATGCTTTTCTAAAAAAAAAAAAATTTCAGTTTTGAAAAAATAGGTGAATAGATGTTTTTCCAAAAAATAGGATTGAAAAAAATAATTTCAAAAAAATTAAAAAAATAATCAATTAAATAAAAAAATTCAAAAAGTGTTATTTAGTCTCTAAAA
>CATKHJ010833973.1:0-17499 GCA_949750685.1 Vernicia montana
AAACTTTACATTATTCATATATCATGGCAAGGCAAATTCTCTTTTGCTCACTATGGCATATTGTCCATATGCAAATTTAGTCACACTTACTTATTCATATACACATTCATATGCTTGTTGAATTGAATCATTAATTCCACAATCAACATTTCATGCAATAGCATTTAATTCACCATTTCTAATCATAAAGCAACCAATTTAATCCATACTTATGCAAATCAATTTAATTATAAGGCTAGGGTATTACAGTAATCAATTAAAATCAATATAATCAACTCAACTTTCAATCAATCAAAACATGATAAAGTGGTTTGACTAAACAAATCCCTTCGCAAGAAGGGAGAACTACGTGAGTTCTGATTCCCATTCAAAGGGATATGCAGGCATGCTTGGTCCAAGTATCAAATCCAATTAAAATAAATCAACTTCTCCCCCATCACCTTCTTCACTTTAATTTAATTTCTTTTGTTACATTGATTTTATTAGGATTAGTTTTGAGAATTTGTGACTTCTCTAGAACCCATAAGGGCTAGAGGAGATATCCCCTAATTCAGATTTTTGTTGTAATTGTAACTTACCTTTTCTCTTTCTTTTATCCCCTTCTTGTTTATTTTATGTATAACATGCTTTTATCATATTGTCATGCATCAAATTAATTGTACAAGCACTATTCATGAAATTAATTTTAAGTGACAGCTTTATTAAATGGCAAACTAATTAAAATGAACTGAAAACCCAGTCTCCAAATCCTCTTTGGTTTCGAGGCTAGTGATCTTTTTCCTTTGGGATATAATTAGAGTCAAAATGGCTTTTTACCTTATATTTTCCCAAATAAAAATAAAGTAAGGTGGCGACTCCCAAAACACTTTTCAAAATCAACCAATCTGAACCCAAAGGTTCCATCGTGAGTTCAAACTCGAATGAGCATTTTGATTCCCTCTAGCGAATTGGACCGATGCTCTAGTGAGGCCTTACGGTTGGCAACTCCACTGGGGACCACCTTCTTTTTAATAAAAAGAAAATAAAGAGGACTAATAATAGGTTAAAAAGTTTGGCCTTTAAATATAGTTGTGACTTTTATGCATCACTTGCATAACCTCTTTGCCTTTCAACCTAGTTCTTTAGGAAGACAATGGGTAGTGAGTAACATCGAGTGGGCAACCTTCCTTAGGTATGCTTGCCGATAGTGAAATCATCCACCTCGTGACGAATCATTTGATCCTTTCAAAGGTGTAATAAGCAAGCACGTATTGTTGGACCCACGTAAGGCTCATTGACTCACATGTGGTTAGGTATATCGTTGCTCTAGTGTGACGGGTACCCAATTTCAACCACCCTTACCCTTTCATTTAATGAACCTAGAACCTGACCTTAGGTTGTATTTACCATAATCAAAGCCTTGCTTAATTGCATCTTCATGAAATATTTTTCCCATGCATACCATGCATTTATATTGTATAAAAAAATATGCATTCATTTCAAGTACAACCTTGAACCGAAGAAAGGTCAAAGACTCTCATCTTGATCCAATCACCTACGCCCTACAAACCTTAAAAACCATTGCCCCTTATCCAACCCAAAACTCAGGTGCCCTTAATCAACTTCCTTAGCCCATTACCTTTAAGACCAACCTATTACCTCTAAAGCCTAACCTCTTCGGCCCATTACCCTCATACCTTAAGCCCAACACCTTTGGCCCATCTTACTTCAAAGCCTAATGGCGATTGGCCCACAACACAATACCATAGGGAATCATTTTCCCTTTGAGTCTGTATACCTCTACTCTCCTCACCTTTTCATATCATCACCAATCACTTACTGAGTTTACTTTTGATTTTGCTTCAAGGTATCAATGGCCAACCCAATTGGCATGGTTGTCCTGAACACACTCTTAGCCACCCTCATCATCAATCAAGAAGAGAATTTGCAAGCAATACAAGCTGAGCTCAAGGAGCAGAGACAGTCTATTCTGGAAGAGGTGCAAGCCATGATTAGTCAAGCTAACCTCAACCCAACCATCCTAAATCTGACCCTGGACAAAACCATCCCAAATCTGAATCAGACTAATCCCATTCCGGCCCAAGCCCATGCCCACACTACCTCTGTGCCAAATGCCTTTACCTACTCTAACCCTTCCTCTTCTTTAAACCCTTTGTATGGTAGGGAAATTTTCTCCCATCTAAACATCAAATTGCTCATGAAGAAATTGGAAGCAATGGAGAAAGCCATCAAGTCCTTAAAGCACTGCAGTGACCTAATTAATGTAGACAGCTTGACCTTGTTCCCTGATGCCAAGCTTTCTCCCGAATTCAAAATACTTGAGCTTGATATATTTGATGGAACCACTTGCCCCAAAAACCATTTGAAGATATATATGGGGGCAATGCAACCTTTGGGACTTAACAATGAGCTTCTTGCTCAACTGTTCCAATAATCACTAACCGGTGCTGCCAAGAGATGGTTCCTTTCACTAGACAAGGGCCAAAAAAGGACATGGGATGATATCTGTCATGCCTATATCAAGCAATATCATTACAACAGTGAAGTGGATGTCACTAGGCATGACTTGGAAACCACTAAGCAACTTCCAAGTGAGTCCTTCTTCATGTTCCTTACAAGGTAGAGGGCTAAAGCTGCTCAAATGGTAAACCGACCAACTGAACATGAACAGGTGGACATACTTGTCAAGAATCTACTCCTAGTTTACTAAGCCCATATGCTAACCCAATACCTGCCCACCTTCAAAGCTTTGGTTGTGACCACTTCAAAGATTAAAGATTGCATACAAAATGAATCATTTCAAGATGAATTCTCTACCACCGATCTGAATAGTGATGAAGAATTTGAACCCCATGACTTTTGAGGCTAAGACCGACATGCCACTTTCCCTTTCAAGCTAAATCCATCACTATGATCTATGCATTTTCACCAAAGTGGAAGCCAGACCCTACCTCATCCCACCTCACCTCTGCCTAAGTAGCATGTTATGGAGGAGTTCAAGCTCAACTGATCTGACTTGTCTGAGATTGAATCCAAATCCGAGTCCAAGTCTAAATCTAAATTCGAGTATAAGTCCATATTCAAAATCCAAGTTTGAGTTCGAGTCTAAGTCTGTCATTTTTGTATTCTTCTATTTTGTATTATCTTCTCATTTTGTAATAAAACATTTATATTTTTCATGCACTTCTCTTTTTCCATCTTTCTTATTTAAAGTAGTTGTGTTTTAAGAAAAATAAATAAATAAATAAATAAAGATAAATAATCAATGGATTTTGGCAAACATTTGCATTTTACCATGATCACCACCATGATTTGGACAAATCAAAACTTGAGTTATTCTTGTGCTCACATCAGCAGCTGCTTCACCAGCTCCTAACCAAAGGATAATTGAGATAATAAAGAACACCAAGTGGTGATCTCTTCAGCTGGATCAGGAAAAACTAAAGGCAATCCAATGAGGTTATCCATTGCACTTTTGGGTAATCAAACATAACACCTCAACAAGGGGCAACAATTTCAGAAAGACCTGATATCCCTACAAAGTTTCTCTCTAGACCAAGAAATTTAATGGTTTAGACAAAGGTCAAAGCCCCAAGACAAATGAAAGCAGTAGTCCAAATCATAGTGGAATAATTTTTTTAAAATGCCAAAATTCATTAATTAGCTCGCTAAGTTGAAAACCCGAAAGGGCAGCTTAGGCAGAAATTAGAGCAAGCTCGTCGAGTTGAAAACCCGAAAGGGCAGCTCCGGCAGAAGTTAGACCTAAAAGAGAAAAAAGGTCATCCTAGTCAAATCATTATGTCCCTTATGTCCTTATCCCACATTAAGGGCATATCTTCTTAAATCATCATCCTCTGGCTGATCCCTCATTAGGGGCACACATTCTGCATCATCTTTTGTCAATCCGTATAAGCATGTCCTCTATATCATATTTTAGTCAATCCATCACGTTGCCCTTATCATTCAATAGGGGCATATCCTTCCTATCATCCGTCACGTCACCCTTATCATTCAATAGGGGTATATTCTTCAAGTCGTCTGTCAAGTCTTTTAGCTCAAAAAGCTAAATAACTTCTATCATCAATCAAGGGGCACGTCTTTTGAGTCATTGTCCAAAATCAATCCAGTATCTCCCCAAGAGTCCTCGTCACTCTAAGAGTCTCTTTAATCTCAGACAATAAGATAAGTTGTGCTTATCTTCTCCATAAATCATGCTACGATAGCAAAATCATACAACCTCCCAACACCTTTCAAAAGTTCTAACCTACCATCCTTTTAAACCCAAGCCTACTTGGTAAAATCTCATCTTCCAAGGGCTAAGCCCAACAAAAATTTCAAGTCTCTCAAAGGCTCATGATCCTTGAAGCCCAGTTTCCTTGGTAAGGCTAAAGTCGAGCCATGACTCCTAAGGCCTATCATCCTTAAGCTGATTAAAAAAAGGGCCCGAACTAGTCAAAGCCCATCCCATGCTTTTTTAGCAAATCATACCATCCTTTCAAGCCCAAGCCTTCTTGGAAAATCATACTATCCTTCCAAAATCAAGCCTCATTGGCAAATCATACCATCCCTCTAGATCCAAGCCCCTTTGGAAAATCATTTGATCCCTAAGGTCCAAGATCCTCAAGTCTGGCAAACCATCCCTAGTTTAACCCTCATCCCAAGGGCAAACCCTAACTCATTGACAATATGAAGCAAGCCCACAAATCCTTTGGTCCAATGATTATTGAACTAACTTTAGGTAGCCCAACTAGTCAGAGCTATGTTCAAAGGGGCAAATCAACTGGTCAAATCTCCTTCAAAAGCCATGTCTAGAGGCAGACTCTTAACAGATGGGTCACACAAAGCCAACCCACAATCTTTATCTTTTCCAAGGCCAAACCTAACTGAGCCTTCCTACCTAATCTTCTCTGAGGCCAAATTTAACCAAGCCTTCCAAAAATCTTCTTCGAGGCCAAACCCAACCGAGCCTTCCTACCAAATCTTCTCCAAAGCCAAACCTAACTAAGCCTTTCCTACCTAATCTTCTCCAAGGCCAAACCTAACCGAGCTTTTCCTACCTAATCTTCTCTGAGGTTGAACTTGACCTAGCCTTCCTATATTCTCCCAGGCCAAACCTGACATAACCTTCCAAGATAGTTTTCCAAGATAACCTTCCAGTCCATACCTGACTGAGCCTTCCAAGCATGACCTCCTCCAATGCCAAAACCTAACCTAGCCTTGACTTTCTCTTAAGGCCAAATAATCAAGCCACTTTTCCTCATCCTTCCAAAATGGGGGCACCCTCTCTCCCAAAAGACAAGCACGCTTATACCAAACTGACCCTTCACAGGTTTAGGGTATCCAATTCATAATTTTTGTATAATCAGATGCATTTCACACTATAGGTCGCTAATCGAAGCTCCTAAATCAAGACGGATCATCAATCCTAATTTCTAAACCAAGCAGTCATAGGGTCATTCACCCAAACCAATCAATCTCAAATCAGACCCATCCTAGGATAGCCTTACGATCCAAACCTTAAATCTGAAATAGGTTTCCCTTCTAAAATCACACTCATCCTAGGATAGCCTTAGGATCCATTCCTTAAATCTGAATTAGGTTTCCCTTCTGTAATCAGACCCATCCTAGGATAGCCTTAAGATCTTTTACCTAAGCAGATCAGGAATATCACTTTCATTCTAGATTTTCCCAAATAGACCGGGAATATCACTTCCAATATGAATCCCTTAAAGATTCCGAGAGTAAGCTTCTTTTATCAACCAATCCACCCCTAAATGTTTAGAAACGATCACCTAAACATCCCTATGGTTCTTTTCCATCCTCATCCTTCACCCAAACATGTCTAATCTAGACATTCCTCTGGTTCCTTTCCCCGCCTTTTATCCAAGTCAATCACATCCTTCACCCAGTCTAACCCTGACCCTGATATCCCTCTGGTTCATTTTCCCACCATCATTTATCAAGTCAACTTCCATCCATAAATGTTTAGAAACAATCAACTAAACATCCCTATGGTTCCCTTTTTCATCCTCATCCTTCACCTAGACATGTCTAACCTAGACATCCCTCTAGTTCATTTCCCCACATTTTATCCAAATCGGTCCCATCTTTCACCCAGAAATATATAGCCACTGACCTTGATATCCCTCTGGTTCATTTTCCCACCTTCATTTATTAAGTAAACTTCCACCCATAAATGTTTAGAAACAATCACCTAAACATCATTGTGGTTCCTTTTGCCATCTTCCTCAGAATCAATCATTTAGATCACCCAAACATGTCCAAATCCTGATTTAGACATCTCTTTGGTTCCTTTTTTCATTCCTCCTTCTCAAGTTCACTATTATCAAAATCGCTTTACAGACAAGACAATTCTGACGAAGGGGCAACTGTGAACCCTTAAATCTACACCTCCAAAATAAAAATAATAAAATAAATTAAATAAATAAATTTAAAACAAAAAAGGCTCTGGCTTGCGGTTCTGTGCAATGTCCTTTGGCTGCCGTAGGAAGGCTCGGCGACTGCTGCAGGAAGGCCCTGCAGATCCGCAGGGCTCCCCTGCGGCAGCGGACCCCTTTTTTTGAGTTTTTTCCTCTTTTTGCCCTTATCCCACATCAAAACTTCATGAGACTTCCCCCCAACCTTCACCATATATATAGGAGGCCTCCCACTCATTATTCCTCACCTCTTAACCTCTTGGTTTGCTTGATTAGCCTTTTGCATCAAGTGAACCATCCCCATAAGCTTGGTCCACCAAAGAACAAGCTCTCTAGTTTAAAATTTTCTTTTTTTATTTTATTTTTTTTATTTTTATTTTTTGCTTTGCTACTACTCCTTGCTTTGCAAAGCAAATTGGGTTGTGACTTCCCGAGCATACCTGCTAAGTCAAAAGTTCCCCGCCGTTCGAGGCAAGCCCGCGCCAAGTCTCTAAAGTCGTTCAAGCGCAAGGTAAGCTTTTTTTCCTTTTCTTTATTTATTTAATTTATTTTCCCTCTTTGGGATTAGTCTTTTTATTTATTTATTTTTCCCTCATTGGGATTATTGTCTTCTTCTCTTTTGGGCTCCTTGCCTAATTATTTTCTCTCTTAATTGATTCACTTAGATTAATAAATTAAAATATGAAATAATTAATTCAATCTGGTAATCAATTAAAATCAATCTAATCAACTCAACTTTCAATCAATCAAAACATGATAAAGTGGTTTGACTAAACAAACCCCTTCACAAGAAGGGAGAACTGCGTGGGTTCTGATTCTCATTCAAAGGGATACGCAGGCATGTTTGGTCCAAGTATCGAATCCAATTAAAATAAATCAACTTCTCCCCCATCACCTTCTTCACTTTAATTTAATTTCTTTTGTTACATTAATTTTATTAGAATTAATTTGGGAAATATGTGAGTTCCCTAAAACCCATAAGGGTTAGAGGATGTATCCCCTAATTCAGATTTTTGTTGTAATTGTAACTTACCTTTTCTCTTCCTTTTATCCCCTTTTTGTTTATTTTATGTATAACATGCTTTTATCATATTGTCATGCATCATATTAATTATACAAGCATTATTCATAAAATTAATTTTAAGTGACATCTTTATTAAATGTCAAACTAATTAAAATGAACTGAAAACCTAGTCCCCGAATCCTCTTTGGTTTCGAGGCTAGTGATCTTTTTCCTTTGGGATATAATTGGAGTCAAAAATGGGTTTTTACCTTATATTTTCCCAAATAAAAATAAAGTGAGGTGGCGACTCCCAAAACACTTTTCAAAATCAACCAATCTGAACCCGAGGGTTCCATCGTGAGTTCAAACCCGAATGAGTATTTCGATCCCCTCTAACGAATTGGATCGGTGCTTGGGCGAGGCCTCACACATATATATTTAAATAAATTTGAAATTATGTATACTTAAATTTTCCAAAATGGCCGAGTGGCCTACAATTATATTTTAAAATTTTATATTTCATTTCTTTATTTAATTTTCATATTCAACTGTTCTCTTCTATATAACCAACTCATTTAATAAGTTAAAACAAATTAAAATTCCTTAAATTATAATATAGTAACCAAAAATTCAAACTCAAGTATCAATTAAATTTCTCAATTTAAAACACAATCTAATATATATATATATATATATATATATATATATACTTAATTACTAGTTATATGAGTTCATATCAAATTGTGAACCTAGGATTTGGAAACAATAATATAATAATATTGGTTAAATTCCATTCTTTCAATTTAAACCATAATTTCATATCTACTCACCATTATAAATTTATTCATACATTTAATAGAAATTTAGGAATTTATAGCTTAAATTAATATGATGGCCGAATGACATATCATATACAATTTCAATTTTTATTTGTTACTTTCCCTCATATACTTCATCTATGAATCATACTTTTAATCTAATCACATATTTTAATCCATTTCCTATGAAATTTCTTACTTTAACCAATGTTGATTTAACTACTTAAGGAAATTCTGAATTTCTTTCATCTAATATCCACATAATTCATACTTTTGGAACATATAAAAGCTTAATCTCTCATTAATTGAAGCAAATAACCTCCCCTTCCCCAAATCATCTATTGGCTGAAATTTACAAATAGAAAGGAAAAGAAAATAGCCAAATAATTACACAAAGGAAACAAGACTCAAGCTTCCAATCCTAAAACAAGCAAATTTAAGTAAGGAAGTTACCTCAGATTCTCAAATCTCCCTCTTGTTCTTGGTGTCCGAAAATTCTAAGAGAAAAGAAAATATTTTGAGCTATTTCCTAGCTCTACACGAAATGAAGAGAAATGTGTAGAAAGTTGATCATAACTACATATATATATATATATATATATATATATATATATATATATATATATATATATATATATATATATTATTTTATTTCTTTTAGTATAAATGGTAGTGATAATTATTTTAAGTAATTAAAAATAATATTAGCAAAAATAGATATTGTGTAAAGATTGGAGGTAAAATTATTACATATAATGGAGTATTGATACCTTAAATTGATTGTCATATCTTGGCCAAGCAAGGTGTGGGGCCCACCTTCCTATAAATTAATTCCTTTATTACTTAATTCATCAAAATTGATAACTTAATTATTTTCTTATTTTCCTTTTATATTATTTCACACTCTTAATTTTAAATGATTTAATTTTAAATCAAAGTATATCCATTTGTTCACTAACAAGTAATTATATAATTCATATTCATATAATTAATTAGTATATATTTATCATACCATATTATAATAAGAAATTCTCACACCACTTTTCTAATAGGATTCTTTAACTTCATGACTTATAAACCTCCAAATGTACTTTTATATCATATATATATTCATAGCAAACAAATTTCTAATTAGGGGGAAGACCTAGAGTATTACATTCATCCTCCCTTAAAAAAAAATTCGTTCTCGAATTTTATAAAATTAAAGTGGTTCTTCATCTTACATTATCTTGATCTCATCCATCATGTTAGACTGTGCTTAGACATGAACTATTTCTTGCTTGCTTGAAACATTATCGTATTATCTCATTTTCCTCTTGTAACTTAAATACAATAATCTTACGATTCTCAATCTTTATCATGCATGATACACAAATATAATACTAGTCTATATCTCTTCTAACGGTATAGTAACAACTAATAAGTCGTCCAATAACTCCTATTCTCAATTACTTTCTCATCAAAATATAGAAAACAAATTAAAGCTTCATACTTGCATATTTTTCAATAATTAAAATACCTGCCACTGCAACATTCGAGGCTTATGCTTTTTGGAGATTTATCATGAAGATTTTACCTCTACCTCTACTTCCTACACTCTGAGCTTGAGTTGACCAGTCCCTTGAATTTGTGTTTGAGTATGATCTCTACCTTTACCTATTAGACCCCTAGTCTTTGCTCTACTCATTTGAACCGTTGGTTGCGAAATTGTAGGAACAACTATTTCACCCTCCTCTTGTGGACAATCCTTAATAAAATGTCTTGGTTATCCACATCGAAAACATACCCTATTGCCAAGCCTACATACACCTCTATGCCTCTTTTCACAAGCAGGACATATAGGGTTAGTAAATTCTAACTACCAGAACTAGATTGACTACGTGACGTTTCCAATGTATAAGCAATAGGCACACCTTTTGTTTGATTTCTTTGTTGTGTTCCTCTAGCCTAATTTTACATGGTAGACTAGGCTGGGTAATCTGCTCTCCCAGTCTTACACTTCTTTTTCTCTTGATCCTTTTCAGCTCTTTCAGACGTGTGTCTTGCTTCTATTAACTTAGCTTTATTAATTAACTTAGCTAAAGTTCAAAAATCAGTAGCCAACAAGGCATTATATAGAGGCGTAATTAACCCTCTCCTAAACCGTTCAATTTGACTAGTTTCATTTTTGTAATACCACAGGTTCTTATTGGTTTTACTATTATAAGATATGTTGAAAGGATAAGTAGAGGAGCTTGATTTGTTAACGAGTACATGATTTATTTGCCTATGTTTCATGAAAGTGCATAATTGAATGGTACCCTAGATGATGTGATTTAATTGTGGATGAATGGATGAGCTTAAGAGTGTTTGAAGACTTGAATGGAATGTATTGAATTGTTTGGTTAATAGCATAGCCATGTATGATTTTATGAGTGTTCAAGGCTAAGGTTTTTTGCCTTGTTTGATGAGTGTGCTATTGATATGTAAATTCATATGGTTGATGGTTCTTAAGTGTTACATGAAGATTAAGTTATAATTGTGATGGTTTTAAATAATGGAATGTAAGAATTAAGGGATTAATGGATTTTAATTTCTAGAATTAATTGTTTTAAGTTCCTATTATTGATATCGATTTATGGATGCAATGATTATGATGGAATGAGTTTTATGGAATGAATTTATGGTTGTGTTTTATGAATTAAAGATTGCTTGTATGTGTTGGAGTAATTTTGGGGGATTGGAAGTAAGAATGGATGTAGTTTTGGTTTGTAACAGATATAAATGCTCATTCATGACCATGAACGCTAGTTTATATGAGTGAACATTCGTGCAAATCGCTTCTGTGTGAACAGTAAAAATTTTGGAATTGGACATGAACGCTTGTTCATGAGGGATGAACGCTCGTTCATCGTCGGGATCTATAAAGGGATAGCAGCAACCTAAGACAGAAAAATATGAGTTTTCTTCATTTTCTTTAATTCCAACAGCTCCCAAACCCTACCAAACTCCATAGATGCTTCTCCAAGGCTAAGATTAGTCATTAATACTCAAGATATCAAAAGATATATAAGATCTAAGGTGCATTTCTTTATTTATTCTTGAAGAATTAGATTTGAGATTGAAGGAGACATTTTAGGTAAGTGTTTAATCCTTTAATTTTCTTTATGGGCTTTGTTAATAAAGTATTGTAGCATCATCTATGAGTTAGATAGAAGCTAATAATGGTGTTTATGCTAGTGATTAATTAATAGAAGGATTTTTGTTTTAAACCCTATAATTAAGTTTGGGTATTTTTGTTAATGGCTGAGAGTTATAATTTTTAATAAGGGTTGAGAATGATGAATCTATGGTTAGATTTGGTATATTAAGATATATGGTAAAGGTTTCATGTAATATGTTCAATGAATGATTTGGGGATTTTATGTGTAGGCTAGAATGAGCCAAGAATTGGATGAACCACATGCAATTGAGTTAATTGAGTATGTTTGAAAGGTTAAAGCAAGTGAGGTAAGTTATGAAATGTTTCTTTAAATGCTTTCATTGTGCATTTTATTCCAAATGACCCATATTGTTTGAGAGTATCGATACTCTTATTATTAAGACCGTATTGCTTATTAAACCAAGACTTATTATTGTTATCGCTTCATTGTTGGTATTGTTGTAGTCATTGAATCCATTGTTACCTTCATTAAATCCATTGTTACCATCATTGAATCCATTATCATCATTATTGAATCGATTGTTATTGATTGAACCCATTGTGATTATCATTGAATCCATTGTTATCGTTATTGAATCAATTGTTATTGATTGAATCCATTGCGATCATTCTATTATTGATAAGTTTGTTCATTGAATCTATTTTTACTGTTCCATTATTGATAAGTCTATTCATTGAATCCATTGTTAGTGCTTATTGAAATCTTTCATACTGTAAAGCTTTATTGTTCCATTTTTGTTAAGCCTTTTCCTTGAATTCATTGTTATTGATTATTGAAAACCCAACATTGAAACCTTTCGCATTGTAAAGTTTTATTGTTCCATTGTTGATAGCCTTTTTATCGAATTCATTGATATTGACAAACATTTGATTGTTATTGAAAGAACAATTGAATTGACATTGTTATTGAATTAACCAATTGTTATTGATATTGCTATCTTTCATTGTTAACCAATTTATATTTATTGATTTTTGAAACCATTGATTTAAATGATGGCCATTGGGCTAATAATTATTTTTATTGAACCTACTGAGCTATGATCTAGCTAAAACCTTATGACAGAACACCCAACTAATGAGAGAAATTATTAGACCAAATGCACTGGTGACTCGATTGACCGGGTTTATAAACTAAGTCAGACATATCCTTATAGGCATGCATTGGATTTATATAGGGATAAGTTATTATCCTATTGTTTGTTATAGAGATTTATGAGGATGGTGATATAGTGCTGCCGTATAATATCTTCCATTATTATTGATATTATTATCGAGACTCGTAGGGGTTTGTGGTGTCGTCTCTCCCATGAGTTCTCCTATTGTTATTGAGACTTGCGATGTTGTGGTTATATTAATCCGAGTTCTCTCATTGTTACTTAGACTTGCGGGGTAATGGTTACACTAACTTGAGATCTCTTATTGATTGATTCTATCATAGCAGATATTTCTTTGATACCTATTATTGATCACTCATATCATTATTGTTTATTGAAATTGAAACCATTGTAAATACCTATTATTCCATTGATAAAGACTTGACTATTGAAGCTAAAGTTATTGATAATTGCCCTATCATTATTGAAAAGTCATTGAACCATCGAAATGTTATTGTAACTACCAAGCCAATATCGATCCATTGAATGTTTGACATTGTTAACCATTGGATATATATATATATATATATATTGATTTCTTCACAGAGATTTATTGCTTCTGCGTGAAACCTAATTTTTGTATGCATTTCATAATTTACTAATTTGACGGCTCACCACATCGTCTGTGAATTTCAAGTTATTGTATAGAAGTAGATAAAAGTCGGGTAGGCTGGACTTCTTGATTTCTTTTCTCCTTTAAAAAGCTATAATGTATATGCTTATGTTTTTGTTTATGATTGTTTAAGATTTGTATATGTTATGGTTTGAGTTTTAGTAATTCTTTCAGTATTTGCTCCGTAGTAATTGAATTGTCATAGTGACATCAATGGTATGATATTATGTTATGATGACAGTCATGAACATTATTGGATTTTCCCTTGTCTATTAAGAATGATAGCTAAATGATGATTATTGCATATAGAGAGCTATGGAAATATATTGGAATGGACATTCTGATAATGATTGCATAAAAAAATAAAATATATTGTTAAGGAATTGATACTGATAATATTGTTTATCTTAAAGATGTTCATATGATTGTAATAGAGATTGCTCAGTTGATCCTTGATCCGTAGTGATAATTTGAATCGTATGGAATTGTTGATGCAGTTGATGTAATTGAATGATGGGTATGGATATTGAACGATTGCTTAGATGAATGTTAAGATTGATAATGGTTGTTCTAGGTTGATTTTTGATTAGGTTCTATGGGTTTTTGGTGGCCTTACTCTTACCCATGCCCTAGGACCATCGCACCTTCTAGAATTGGGGCGTGACAAAGTGGTATCAAAGCAAAAGTTTAGAAAGATCAAAGCTAAGTATTGTAATTGATTATAGTCAGATTCAAAAGTATAGAAATTGTGATAGTCATATGGATTAAGAGTATGCTAGAGTAAGTGAACTACGGAGCATAGGATTCTAATATGTCCTTATTGTGTTTTCTTTATTATAGATCTGCTTATTATTGTTATGAGTCCATAGTATTGTTATTCTCTTGATAGTTTGATTGTCGCTCTGATGTGAAGCGAGATGAATGATTTTGATATATGAACGGAGGAGTTTCAATAAACGGTATTTTAAGGATGAAATGATTAATCGTATTAGTGGAGTTTTGATATTTGACAATTTGGATGTGCCTTTGTATCATTGATAATGAATTATGTTTAACATTATTGGTGTGTTTTGATAAGAGATTTGTTAATGTGTATAATGGTTCGAGGCTCCATAGATTATGAGGAATTGATTTGAGATTGTAAGTTATGATGTGCATGATTATATAGTGATGTGAGGCATGAAAGTTTGCCAAGGGAAAGGTTTAAGATGGATTGATTGACAAGTTTGTAAGACCGAGTTTATAATGTTAAAGAGAAGTGTACTTGTTTAAGATGAAGGGAGACCTAATCATATTGAGACAATGATTAAGGAATTTATTGCTTGAGATCATTCAGAGTTAAGAATTGATTGTTTGTGAAAATGATTCTTGAATGGCTAGTGAGATAGAAGTCATGATTCTTTTGTTAGCATATGATTTCAGTATCGATGAATACAAGAGATAGATCTGTTTCTGATTGTGTTTATAGTTTATGTTATTTAAGGATCATATGTAATGAAGATTTGGAATCTAAAGTATAAATGGTGACTTTAATTGTGCGCTAACAATGATTTGAGACTTAAAATGATTTAGGAAGATAGTGATGATAGTTATTAATGATGTAATGATGTTGAATTGGTGATGGATTTATCATTTGTAAGGATCTAAATAAGAATAAGCGGAAGACTAAAGAAAAATTGTGTAAGCCTATATATATACGTGTGTTATATTCATATGGACATTTGCGATGTAGAAGATGAAGTTGTGGGTGAATAGAAGATGAAGTGTCGGATACAACTTCCAATGCTACAACACTTTTTAGAAAAGAAGATCCTGGGGAAAGGAACCCTAAGGAGGATGATCCTATAGAGGATGACTCAGAGGAGAAAGGATTCTCTAATGTATGTAAAGGAGAGTGAACATAGGAAGAACCTACAATTGTGGAAGAGATAAGGCAGGAGTTGAAGTAAGAAGTTCATAATCGATATAAGAGTGAAAGTAATTGGTAGCATGAAATAGGAGATTGGTAGTATGTGGCAAAAAATATTTAGATGCATGAAGTACAAGATTGAAAAAAATTCAAGAAAGAATTTTAATAAGGGGAAGAGTATAATATCCTAGGAAAAAAAAAAACAAAACCCAAATTAGGAATTGAAACCCTAGTTTAATAGGGCTCACCTTGATATTGGGATAAAAATTGAAGTAAGCAAATAAAATTAAGTATGTGAATGGGACTACTGGATAAGAATTATTAGATAATTTAATAAAAAAGTAAGTTTTACTAGTCTTGAAATATTGTAATTGAACAAATTAAAAAGGTTAGGACTTAATTGAAAGGAACTAGGATTCAATTGATAGGAAAAGAAGAAATAAGGAAGTAATTGGTAATTTACCAATTAATGGCAACCCTAGAAAGGTAAAGAAAGAAATGAAAATGGAATAGAAAAATAATAAATAAATGGTCAAAGCATGATGTGGCTGAATGGTGAAGTGCCTAATACATGCAATTGCCAACTAAGATATCCATTAAATGCACGTAAAAATAAATGAGTTTTAGCTTACTTAAGACACCATTTGGGTCTTCCATTTTAACCCACTTCCTAGACTTAACCGAGAGGAGAAGGAAGGGAAAAGAGCAAGGATGCTCTAGGCCAAACTAGAATTCAAGCAAGAATTTAAAGATTTTAAAAGGTAAGCTTGAATTTCTACTTCCCAATTAGACCTGAGAGTGTGTACTTTGTTGATTGTTGAAAGGATAAAGGAAATAATTGACTTAATAGACTTGGTTGCTTCGGGTGAAATGGAAATTGTGAAGGGAATGTCTATAATTTCTTCTATTCATCTTAATGAATTTGACTTGAACCCAATTGAAGATATTTATGAATAATTGATGAGAAAATGGACACAAATAGGACTTAGGAAGAACTCTTGCTTAGGTTTAAAAAGAATTGTGGAGGAAATGAAATTAATTCAAAATCTTGAATTAATTTTGCTTTAAATGAGCTGAATTGCAGTTATAATTAAATGAACTAGGAAAATTAGTATATGAATTTTGAGAAGTTGTGGTTGGGATTGGAATAAAGCCATCGATGTAATATCCCAAGTTCAAGAGTAGATGGATATGGGAACTTTGGGTGTAGATTGAGGTAGAATAACTAGGTCTAAGGTGAAAGTAAGTTGAATGATGAGCATAGAAAATGATATATGTTAGGTATATTTTTTTTTTGGTATCTGATACCGTATTCGAGGCATCGAAGGATTTTTGACCGTCCCTATTTTGTGTTTAAGGGATTTAAGGAAAGCATAGAAGTGATAAAAGTGAATAAATCATGAACAAAAAAGTATAGATAGAAGTCATGGAAGTCAGAATACTAATTGGGTGTCGGATTGGGAACCGAACCCTTAAAGGATCGTTTGACGAATTTCTGATCAAGGAGTCGGATCCTAGAATTTATTCGAGGCACTTAGACACATCTAAGTCTAATGGAATTGATTAAACCAAGAATTAGAGTAAAATTGATAAGTAGAAAACACTTAAAGAAAGTAAGGAAGAGAAAGGAAAAAGATGAAGTGGCAATTTTGTAAATAAGTCCAACTTAAGTCCTAATAGCTATAATGGTAATTAAAAAGAAATAAAAATGAGAGGAAGCTTCTTGGAATGGCCAACCACATTAGGAGATTAGTAGATAGATTTTAATTGTTAAGTGAATAAAGAAAATGGAAAAGAAAAAGAATTAGGAAAGGAGGAGGAAGCTACCTAATAATATAAAAAGAGAAATTGTTATACTTATCTTCGTTTCTTTCCTATCTACTTTCTCTAACTAAGATCTCTCAAAGAAGAAAATAAAAACTCCCCATGAAGAACAAGATTTGACCAAGTTAGGAGATTAGAAGGAAGAGTTGATTTCAAGGTAAGAGTTTAACTCTAATGTTCTTCTTTTGATAGCTAAGTTTTTCTATACGTAAAATTCATGAAAATTCTTTCTCTTTTCCTTCTTGTATAGTTCGGCCAAGATGGGAATTTGCGAGGAGTGATTTATTTTGATTTATGTGACGAAGAATAAGTTTGAATGAGAATCAATATGGTAGATGTAACACCCCAGGCATCCCTAGATTGCTAGAGACTTGGAGGTAATTTGGAACTAAGTTAGATGGAGGAATTGAAGGAGAAAATAGAAGGAAAATATTCAAAACCTTAAATTAAGCATGAGTTTGGAAATCGATATGCTAAGCATGAAACTATCGGACTCCGACTCCGCAATTTTTCATCGATATCGATTCAAGAGAAATTCA
>CATKHJ010834003.1:0-14347 GCA_949750685.1 Vernicia montana
CCAAGTAAAGACCTTTCCTTTTGTTTCTTTATTGTTTAGTAGTCAGGAGGGTGTAAGTGTACGTGTTGTTAGTATTTTGACTAAAGAGTGTGAGTGAGTGGCACTATGACAGTGTGGTGCCCTACCAAAGTACTAAAAAAAACCCTACACTAAAATGTCCTTATCAGATTTTACCCCCTCTTAGGGCAGTGAGCCCTTATTTTATTTTAGGTTTTTTTTTTTTTTTCTCTTTCTATACAAGTTGGGGTTTTGATCTAATGCTTTTAGTTTTGCTTTAGTTTTTACTGTTTCTATTTTCATGTAAACTTAGAGAAATGGAGGAGAAAAGAAAAGTATGTCTGGCCTACACTTACATACATCAATTCAATAATTCAATAAGATAAAAATATATATATAAAAAAATACAGTATTTTATTACAAAATAAATAATAAATAAAAAATTATATTAATTAAAATGTTTTACCAATTGATAGTTTAATAAGATAAATTTATGTAACCAATAATTTTTTTCAAAATATTATAAAAATATTGTTAAATTAAAATAAATATATAAAAAGAAAAGAGCAAGTGATGTTACTTGGGAAAACGTTTGCCTAGAATAAAGAAAGTGACAATTGATTACCTACTTGTCTGATCAGTGATGTCTACGGACATGTTACATGTTGTTTTAGCATGTTCAGGTGTGAAAGGCCCAGGCATTTTCAGGCCCAACCTCTATTTTCTTTTTTTACTTTTATTTTTGAATAATTAAAAAGAATAAAGATTAAAGAGATTCCCAGTTAAAGAAATCTGATATTTCTTTTTAATAAGTAATAATTATATCTTACCATTAGATTAAAACATACATTAGTTTGATAATCTGAAAAATAAAAAGTGTTGTAATAAAATAAAGAAAAAAATTAAGACTCAAGACTCATCCCTGTAAATTGAAAAGACTAACTAAATTATGTTGTGTATTTGATTAAAAAAATATTATAGTGTCCCACTTAGATTTGATATTAGATAAAGCCACTATTAATGTTCCCATTCCATCCACTTTATTGTCTTGAGTTATTTAAAGTGGTTACAAACTTAAAATCATGCCATTTTGTTGAATTTTAATTATAAAAAAAATCAAATATAAATGTAAAAGCAGAATAAATAAATAAATAAATAAAATTGACTTGTAATCTTAGAACAAACTGCATAACATGACAAGAATAATACTGATGTATGATTGTATGTGCAATAATGTCTTCAAGTGGAACACTTGTTGTTTCGTATAATCTACCAGTTTCTTAATGTCTCCAAGTTCCTCCCTTTTTTATTGCTAATCATTATCTGAAACAGGAAAGATTTTTCTACTTGCTTGATTGTGTTCCAACTACTCTATTACAGGGTCCACATTAAATTCATGTAAAAATACTCAGAATTCAGATCACCACAAATTACACAGCAGAGGAACATGAAATAGAAAAATAAAATAAGAAGAATCATCCATTTTGTTTATTAGTTTGTTAAGATGTGTATCCACAAGAGTATCATCATCTTCTGTTCTGCCAGATTACTGCAACCAATATATATGAAATATTGATCAGTAAAAATGGTGATCAGCAAAATTGACTGTAAGGAGTTTGAGGTTTCCTTACTATCTTCTTACTAAGCTAATGACGTACAGAGTAAAAAAATAAAAACACCCATCTTCTTCGGGCAGTCTGGGGGGCCTCTACAAGAAGTATCCTCTGGCAAAAATAACAAGGATTATATCAGTTCTAGGAACTTGATGACTAAAAATATGTAAACTGCATATTTGCTCTTTTGCATGCACTAAAAATCCCATTGTTGTTGATTGAGAAATGCAGCAGCACTATCAGAAGTGGTCATTCAGTGGGACTTTGCAACTGATGTTGTGGTGCAATGTCAATAAAACCTCTCTTTACTACTTAGATAAATAGACACTTACATTCATTTCAAACTCCTTATTCTGGTGCCTCCGATTTCAACTTTCTGTTAACATAATCCAGATACTCCTGCCATGAATAGGCATGTTAAGGCCAATTTCAGAATTGATTAATATTAAAAAGAAAACACATATCTTATATCAAAGTGGAAACTCAAGAAAAGTTTAAATTTCGTTATGCTATAAATTGACTTAAATGTCCAAAAAGAATATGTCAATGAGTTTTTCCCCTTTCTTGCTAAGTATATAGGTATAAATGTCTCAAGCTTTAATATAAACAAGGAAACTGTGAGTCTGTGATCAAATAACTGATGTCCCATGGAAAAGGCATTAGCCAATGTGTTTAAAATAGGTTGATAATATCATAATAATTTACACAACCACATTATTATATCAAGACAAAATAAGTGGATTAGATTTGCAAAGGATAGACTAGAAGAATTGAAGAAAGATACCTGAAGTATCCCAACAGCAGCAAACTTGTCAACTATTGTTTTCGCTTGAATATGATGCATATTTAAAGGCTTTACTAGTAATTCCACATTCTGCAAACAGCATTGATATCAAATTTTATATTATTTGTATCATGAATGCAGGATGCTTTTTCTTCTTTTCTTTTCTTTTCTTTTGCTCATGAGGGAGCCAGGTTTATGAAGTTCTGAAGTAAGAAAATCAATAAGTGCAGCAATAGATGGCTAAAACTAGTTTTTTCAAATTTCTTTTGACCAAGTAGCATCGGCTGAGTTCTAACAGCTTCCCAAAAAAGATGAACCCCTCAATATGCTTAAGTCAAAAATGCCACATTGAACTAAACCATTAATTTTCCAATCAGCTTAGCAATAAGCAATCACCTTTGATGTAAAGCACTCATCCCAGTATGTGTATTTTAAACCTTCAAGTTTCTCTGTTTTACAGAGCTCATCAACGAAAATGTTCACTTGCACAGCCTAATAAAAGATGAAACAAAAACAAGATGAGAATAAGAAAAGAGAGAAATTGTATTGATGACAAAAAAAAATGAAAACACACGTCAGGAGCACTTCGCTGTCTGTTGAAAGGGTAGCCAACAACAAATCCCGTCAGGGAAAGCTCAGATATCTGCATATAGACAAGGGAAATAGGTGCATTTCAAACTGAGGACTAATGATGGATCAAACTTAACAGATAATATACACACCATAAATTTTCTAACTAATATAAGCATGCTTTAGCATTATGGCAGTCTTTGAATGGTTTCCAAGATGAAAGTTTGCAAATGGGTAGCCATCAACAAAAGCATTATAGAGCTAAAGGATGTAGCTAGATCAAAAAGTGGTAAAAAAATTGATAAATAGTCTAAAAGGTAGTATATGCTAATAGAACAAGACGATTACCACGAGTTTGAAAATTATCAAAGTTTTAGCCAACTGCATAGTTTTTTAAAAGTCTAAAGTTCTTCCAGGGAAGATGCACACAGTGAAGGGTGAAGTTAATTAGTTAACATAGAGGGGGAAAAGCAGAAGTTAAAAACCAAGGACAAAGGACAAACAAAAGCAAATATTTGCGATAAGAACATTTGAAGGGCCAGAATGGGCCATCCCATAATCTATTAGCAATGCAAGCCAGACAAAGAGTCAACAAAAACAGCTAAAGATGACAAGTTGAAGAATCGCCAAACCCATTTATTCATAGGATGCTCTAAATTCTTTTAATGCCACCAACTCTTCACCTTCAAAATCTAAAATTGATACTAATTGTTTGATTTTCTTTAATGCCACCAATCATAAAAGAAGAGGACAGACGAAAAAAAAGAAATAGACAGAAATGACAAACTCACCAGCCTTTGGAAATCATCAGCCATCAAATCCAAGTTTGATTTTTTCCTTAACAGAACACTGAAAAAAAAAATTGAAAACAATCAAAATTATTAAGCTAAGTAAAATCATAAACATATAATAAAAAAAAGAAATCAAATCAGATGATTGATGATTCAGATCAAACCTCAGAGGTGATGCGATTTTATTATGACGGTCTGAGATAGCTAATCCAACATATTTGTCACCAACGTCCAAGCCAAGCAATCGCCCTCGCTCTTTAGCTTTTGTTTTCATCAAGTCTTGGAACAATGTCAGTGGCTTTACATACTTCATCTATTAACCACAGACCAATAAGACGAAAAATCTTACACTTAATTACTCACATAATGCATTAGAATGAAAACGAGATTTCATTGTGACATTTGAACAAACACTTGGTGAAAAAAAGTTTGAGGACCAAATTAACACTAACAGAGAGAGAATCGAAGAGTGATTTCAATAAACCTTAGTTGATCGGAAAACTGGTGGGTGGGTTCGATTAACTGCTTAGACCATTCACAAGCATGGCAGTTGAGAGATACACACAGAGAACACTGCAACCATAGCACCATTATATCTAAAATGAGGTTTGTTTTTACTACAAAAACCTAACCCAAGACACAGAAACGCACCGTTTAAGTTTTCCAAACCGCCGTGGCTTTTTCTCTCCGTCTCTGCACTGCACTCGATCCGTCGATCGAGCCAGAAGAGGCTCCTGATTTTAAAACGAGACGTCGTCTTAATTAAAACATCTTCTTGAATAACCCATTAATTCATTTTAATTTCTTGAATAACCCATTAATTCATTTTAATTTCAACTAAGGAACTGTGGCAGGAGAAACGACAGGTCGTTAGGCTACGCATTCGTTTCAACAATTCGACCTCTCAATGGCAGGTAGTAAAATGGCCGGTCCCTCGCAAAAACTGATTAATCATACATTGTCTCTTATACTAGAATAGTTAGTAAATTTAGATATTTATATGTGAAATAATTATTTTATAAAATAATAAAATATGTAATTTCAAACTTTGGTTAAAATCTAAAATATGTAAATTTTATTATATATGATAAAACATTTTTATAAATTTGAGAGTAAAAAGCATCTATTTCAATAAGTCTCTAATTTCATTTTCATGCCTTACCATTTGCCCCATTGAATAACCATATAGTAATAATCCTAGTCAACTATTCAACTATTCTTCTTACATCCTGTTTGTCAAACATTTGCATGTTGAATTTTATTCCATTCAATTAAAAACACAGTTAAAGAAAGATGTAACACTGCTAGTTTCTTTCTCACAAAGTAGCAGCATTCTCAGTCTTAGGTACTACTTTCAATAACAATAATTCAAAGGTGAATTCGCTCCCTCTCTTGCTGGCTGATATAGTAACCGAGTTAAAAACAAACAAACAAACAAACAAACGCTTGATGTATATGATAAAATATTCTGATTTTAACTTCCAAAAGGGCATACCAGTTTCAGTAACATTCACACAACATGCACCCCCCGCCTAAGATTACTTGCATAATTTCACTAAGCTACTATAAAATTTGAGACAAACTGACATAATCCTACTCTTGTATAGTGTATTACAACTTTAATCTGATCAACTGCTAGACTAATAAACTCTCTGCTTCAGACAGAAACTTAGGCTACCTATTACCTATGCATAACAACCCACTAATACTAGCTGTACAGGAAAATTCCTCGATAGTATGTACATTATTCACCGTTCTTTGTAGTTTCAGAATTCTCTTCATTCCTGGGCTTGCCAAATGATTTCTGGGTTTCCAAAACAGGTATAAATGGTTCGCTAGCCTTCTTGACGACCTCAACTGCCTTCTCAGGTTCACGGGGACTGACCAGCTTCTTCTCGACCTCTTCAAATTTGGCAGTCGCCCAGGGAGCAGTACCTACACTTCTAGCAGAACTTGGTCCATCTATTGTCAGCATGGATGCTTCATCTCTTGATGCATACCAGGAATTGCCACAGGCAGTACACTCCAGCTGAAATCAAAAAAATTATAATTCCAGTAAACTTAGCCTTCTATGTCATTCAATATCATACAACTAAATGGTTTAAGAACAACTAAATTTTTGTTATCAAGATCAGTAAAAATATATCCATATGGTTTTCTAATTCAATGCGAGAACAGACAAAAATTCGCAAACACGAACAGTTATAAAATGGCTGCAGTTCAGATTATTAGTAAGCCACTTATGCATTAAAACATGACTTTGCATGGCTTTAATGTCTATAGTTCGAAATATGAATCTGGCATGCATAATGTGTGCACTTCCAGCTAATAAAAGGTATTGTTGACAATATGGTAAAAAATTACAAGATGATAATCTCAACACATTAAAACTAAGGATGCGCAGAATGTAGGAGAAAGTAGGCAAGAACCTGATAGCGATCTCCATGTCCCGCTTGGATGATGTCCCTAACACCAACTTTAAATTCATTGCATCTTGAGCAACAAGCATCTGTCATCTGCTACATGAGCAACAGATCAGACAGTGAGCACAAGCACATATCTATGTGCATAACTAACAAGCTATCTAAAATCCCACGGTTAAACCAAGAAATGGCAAGTGACCTGCATGCGTGCTGATTCCTCAGGCTCCTTTGGTGCTGTCTCCTCAGCTGTCATTCCCTCCTGAAGTTGTATTAATCATTCAGACATTTTTCCACTTGACCAACTCATGAGGCGTTCCAAAGAAAAAAATTATTGTGGGAGACACATAAAGTTCCTACCTTCAATTCATTAGGTAACATATTTAGTATTTTTGAAGGTTCCAACTCTCCATTAAGTAGACGTCGGGCCAGCAGTGCAGTATTCTGCCAAGAGGAGGAAAATATTTAGGGGTACAAAACCAACATCTTTAGCAACATATCATGATTTTTCAAGCTAGCATAGCGATAGCTGTTCTACTTTTTGTTTCAATCAATCATAGTGCATTTTGTTCTTTTATCCCAATGACATGCATGCAGATAGGTAAGCAACAAATTCACCAAAAGAAAGAAAACAAAATAAGCAAATAACAGCAGCACCAAACCATATACATCACTTAACAGGAAATCAAACAAGACAGAACAAAAGTAAAAACTAGCTCCAAAAAATCTGAAACATCTACAAACCCCAAAAGTGAGAAGATATAGTTTCGTGGAAGCCAAAAGCCATAAGAAAAAATTAAAATCCTCCAAGTCCATTTTTAACAACAAAACAGGATTCTCAACTCCCTAAAATGTTCTACAGTTATTCTTTGACAAGAAAGTCCACAGCACACACAAGCATACCATCCTCCAATAAGATAGGTAGACTATACCACCCTATCACTTCTACTTTAATGCTTTGTTTATTTTGTCACAAATTTTTCTTTCAGATCTGAACATACAATTTGCTTTTTATCTAATGAACAAACAATATAAAGTTCACATTATCTAAAATATGCAAGTATTAATCTGTTTTTCTATTCTCTTTTACAAGCTTTAAAGTATTAATTCATGGTCCCACATCATGACTCATGACTGCACATCATTTCTGAGTTCCCGTCCTCTTCCTCCATCCTCCCCCCCACCCCCCAAAATATTAAAAAAAAAAAATCTCCAATCCACACCACTAAAGCCTTTGCCTCAAGACAGCACAAAATGGAAGAGAACAATTTTCTACAGAATCAAACCCAACTAGTTAGGAATTAAGGCTCCGTTTGTTTAGAGGAAAATAAATTCTTTGAAAAATAAATTCTAGAAAAAACATTTTCTGAAAAAATATTTTCCCAAGAACGAATTTTCTGTTGTTTGGTTACAACATTAAAAATTATTTAAAAAATATTAAAAATTTCAATTTATAAGACTATAAACATATTTAAATATATAGTAATTTTGTAATTTTATTGTTAAGTATAAGAAAAAATACATAAAAATGATAAATTTGGCAGTTACCAGCGGCTGGCAGTGGTTGGCAGCAGTTGGCGGCGGCTAGCAGTGGTTGGTAGCGGCCGGCGTTGGTCATTAATGGTCGCCGGTGATTAGCAAATTAATACATTTATATTTACATATTTTACTTTTATTATAATGAATTTGTCAAAATCCAGAAAATGACTTCCTATTTTGAAAAGATGAAGTCATTTTTCTTAAAAAATCTTAGTTTTCCATTGACCAAGAAAATTTTTCCGTTGACTAATTTTCCAAAATGTTCCAAACGTCAGAAAATACGAAAAATGTTTTCCAGGAAAATATTTTTTGCGAAACAAACGGAGCCTAAGTGAGCAAATGAATGCAAAAGTATTTAAAGAAAAAAGAATGGAAAAATCATGTATGCACCATCAGATGGACTAACCTTCAGGTTGAAAACCAGCTGACGCATCTTTTGGTTATATTTCTGAAAATCAGTGGAAAGAGCTTCATGTGAGGCCTTTTCAAGAGCACTTACTGAAGGAACCGCAGCATCTGGCCAGCAAAAAGTTTTGCTGCTCTGTCAAATCCAACAACAGATAACATTAGAACCAAAGAACATAATTCTCAAAGTTCAGTTTCTAATGTCCATTACTATCAATAAAATTTCATCTAAAAACCAGAATTCCGAGAGTATATTCCAACACTAGATACACAACCACCACATACTTTAGGATTCTTTTCTTGAGATCCATTTGCAGTGCCCTTCTGCTCTTTTTCATGATCAGCAGCATCAGAACTACTTTTCACTTTCTCATCATCACATATGCCATCGGGAGAACTGCACACATACTGAACACATTGGAGAAGCCTCTCCAACCATTTGTCACGATGGGTATCTCCAGTTAGAGCATTAAACTTCTCTAAGATTGCATAGTACTCTGAGGCATTTCCCGTACAACTTCCTGGTGTTTCAGCTCTTAAATTCTCAGGCCTGGTAGTTGCATCTTCCTCCCTCGAAACATCAAGAGGAGTAATATTCTTTTTCCTGAGAGTTCTTTTAACCTTTGACTGATCTTCTGGTTCAGCAGCATTTTCTTCAGTTTCAATGTCAGGAAGGTCTACCAGACGTGATAAAGTTTTCTGAACAAGAAGATCAATTTCATGCTGCTTATTATCTTCATAATCCTTATCAGTTAGCTTCCAAAGCTTCCGCTCCACAGTATCATACACTTTCTGGACAATAAAACCAGGATGTTGTTTGCGAATTGGCAGTTGCTTGTGAATAGGGACAAAATGCACCACACACTTATGCATTACAGATTCTGCTGGAACCTCATCACGATGGAAACTATAGAACAGTTCCCGAGTATCACGTGACTGCCAGCTTCCGCCACCTTTTCTTTCTGCCTCTTCAGGGCGATAAAACCACTGTCCAGTGACCATCATGCTACCTTCTTTGGTCTGAGCAATATCCTATCAACAGGATAACAATTCCTTTAGAAACAAGTAAACTGATAGTGGAAATAATCTTACAAACTATTATCATCCAATAGGTATTATGGTTTCAGACATTCAGCCACTTATTGAAACTACTATCAAATTTCTTTCGCTTTTTGGAGACAAGAAGCAAAACAGTTTTTCTACCAGCCCAAGGAAAAAACAGATCGACAACTTTATGCCTTCTTGAAAAGCAGGTCAAACATACTTCTTGGAGTGAAGCAGCATATTGGAAAAGCTATTGTACTGCATTACCAGACATACATTAAATAAAAGATGAAAACAATATGAATTGCTTCACATGAGTGGACTGCAACAAATCTTTTGCACACCAGAAACCATATGAATTACATAAATTTTGATGAAAACCTTAATCGATATTGTAACCCAAGTCCCAGGAAAAACAAAAAAAAAAAGAGGAGCCAGAGAGCATGTATACAAGATTCAAGAATCCTTGACCAGAGACAGATGCAACATCACAAAAGATGCTCAAACTCAACTCAACTCAGCCTTAATCCCAAACTCAACATCACAAAATACGCTAATTTAACAAAATGAAGTCATTCAGCAGAACTTGGAGAGAGAAAATCAAGTGAACATAGAGAACCTGTAAAGAAGTGCAATCAATGTCCAAGATTTAGCCGGTAGTTGGAGATGGAAAAAAGGAAGAGAAGATCAGGGGGGGAAAGAAAAGAAAAGAAAAGGAGCAATAGATGCATCTTTACTGACAGGGGAGCTACTCATAATGTTGCAACTAAATGATAGCTGAATCCCAATTCAAAAAATAGCCTTATATTCAAATCCAAGTTGATTAGGAATCCTAATAACTGATTTGATAGGGGTTGACACTGTGCCATCGTTTTGTTAGCTTTTAACTTTATATTTGCTTTAAATAAGTGTACTCATGATCCTGTTGAGCCCACAAAACCAAGTGTCACAAATAACAAGTTTTACCTCCCAAAAAAAATAGTTGATTATCACTTAGAAAGACTACACCATAGATCACTGATTTCCAATCAAGCCTGTTATCAAGATGAGCATTATGCACAACTACCACTAAAAGAACATTATGATGCATATATGCATGAAATCACTAGTCTGCTTCACCATTAGATCATGCAATGTCAAACAAAAAAAAAATGCTAAAGAAGAAGTGCAGAGGCAAAGCAGATCAAAACACTTATAATTTGAATACCTTGGAATGAATAGAATGTCTGCCATCACAACAGACACAGCAAAGAAAAAGAAGCTATAGAAATTCTGTAGAACACCATAAAGCAGTTCCATGCAGTTACCTTGATAATTGCCACATAAGGTTTTTGCTTTTTATCTTCCGGAACTAAAAGTACAGGATCCTCCTACAGAACAACAAAGGAAACAATTATTATGGTGATGGAGTACAAAATAAGGGAATTCGTAACTATTTTATTTTCTTAGTCTAGAAACAACTATTTGATACTATGAAACAATAACCAAGTTCATTTGTTTGCCTTCTGAAGCTTAGCTATTCAGAGCAATTATAAAGTTAAATGCTTGTCAAAATTCAAAACCCAAAAATGTTAAAAGAATCAAATTGCTTGTAACCAAAACCTAATTCCTCCCAAATGCAACTTCAACTAAACACAAAACCCTAATTGCACCAATAAAATTAAACAACGAACTTACAAGATCGTATCGGTTTCCATCGAACTCAAAAGCCTCGTAATGGCTCCTCCGTCCTCTTCCCTTACCGGAAAACTTAATTGGTTCGCCAACTGGCTTCGCATCTTCCTGAGGAACATCTTCCTCCTCCTCCTCGTCTTCGAGATCCTCTTCTGATTCCGGCTCCACTGCTTTCCGTCCCCTAGTTTTCTTCTTCGCTTTCCCTCCTCTCACTTTCTCTTGGTCTTCATCTTCTTCTTCTTCTCGAAGCTTCATTTTCTTCCTCTTCCTCTCGTTCTCTTCCGACTTCGCCGACGAGCGAGTTTTCGGCGGCGGAAGCGGCGCTTCGTCTTCGTCGTCGCTGGTGGACACCTGCGCAAATCTACGGTTTCCCATTTCGTGATTTTTTGTTTCGGTTGTTCCTTTGCTAAGGCAATAACAGGGGCTGCAGTATTACAGGTGATGAAGAAAATTGGCGGTGCACTGGAGATTACGAAAACGGGCCTGGGATGGATAGATATAATTACAGATATGCCATTATAGTTAGTGATCGAAACGACGCCGCTTAACAGGTCGAAAGACATATATGATATATTCTTCTTCTGTTTTTCTTTTTCTATCGTTCAATATCAACTATTCACCAACTGTTCGTGAAAATTCCTAAGCGAACCTCAATAACATGGGCAAGAAAGGAGGCACCAAAAGGCCACAAGTCGCGCCATCTCTGTCTCACAGTTCAATCTCGCTGAGACAAGAATCAACTGGAAAAGTACAAACTAAAGGCGCCTCTCGCAATCCAAAATCTTTTTTGAAACTCGAGCACTTGCAAAATCTAGCTGTATGGGCAAGTGGAGAAGCTTCAATCCCTTCTCTCGGTGCATTTTTCGGGCGCCAATTTGCTGCTACTGGAGAGATTTTGGCAGTTCAATCTGAACCTTCTCTAATTCCTTGCCAGAGGTTTGTCGGCTAAATTTTCAATTTTACAAAATTTTGTTGATTGATTGGGATTTTATTTGTTTTCGAGTATTCTACTTCGATTATTTTCTGAGTATTAGTGAATAATTTCATCTGCTATTTGCAAACATATGTTACTGTTTAAAATTTTAATGGGCTTCAAAGATGAAATAAAATTCTAAGCTGTCCCTAATGCAAGTTTAAGTCTTTAGCATGCACGCCATGGATGGATGTGGTAAATTTACCTGAGAATGTTGAAAATCTGAAACTTGCATAAGTTCGTTTGACCTAACATGTGTCAAGGATGTGGTCCAAACATTGCAGAGTGAACCCTTTTAAGGTTCCGTTTGGACCTTGGTCGACCTTCCCTCATAGTTGAATTTTGCTGCAACAGTCTAAGTTGTTAAACAGTTTCTCATCTGGTAGCAGTATCCTAGCTTTCTTCTGTGCATCAAAATGAATTTCTCATTGGTTTCTGGATAGCTTTTGAGCCTAATTCCATGCATTCAAACTCTCACAAGAGTAACAGATAATGCTTGAAATAGCTTTCTGCCCTGTGCATAGATTCTGAAGTAATAATGTTATTGAATATGTTGATTCATTTATTTTTTCATGCTTAGCTACCCATGTCCAAGAGATTGTGATGATTATTTAATCATTACATACGGTAGATACAAAATGAAATGTATATGTAATTATTGAAGTTCATAGTACAGGATGTCTCATTTTGGTTTCAGATTGGAGGGGCAACAATCCATTCCACTTATTGCCCTTATTGCTGCCTTCACAAGGGTAATTGTTGACTGCATCATGTGTTCGTTGAGTTAACTATCAAGTTCTGCGATTTTAGCTTGACCTCTGCTCTTTTCCTCATTTGCTTTCTTCTTATGATTGGTAAGAATGCTTGAATCTGATTGTATGCTATATCCACTGTTTTGCAGATGTGAGACAATTCTTCAACCTGGCTTTAACTGCACAGTACGTATTGAGAAGACTGGAACGAGGGCAAGGCATAGACACAAGAAACCTAATTCTTCAATGCAGAATAATGTGGTTTACAAGTGCCACTTTTGTTCACATTGGAATCTAAAGAGAGGAACTTCAATAGGCCATATGAAAGAAATATGCCCATCTAAGGCAAAGCCGCCAAAGCCATCTGCCAAATCAGAACCTTCCAAGTCCATGCCTCAGAAGTCTGCCAGCTTGGAGAAAGTCACAAGAAGCAAGGATGAGATTATTAGGATAGACAAGATAGCTTTGCCCCCAATACCTGCATATACTTCCATCGCAAGTAGTCCAGCAACTCCATCGGCGAGAAGTGGAACTACTTTATTGGACGCAAAGAGAAGAAAGAGAAAGAGAAATAGATCAGCATTAAAGGAATCAGAAGAATCTGAAAGCAATAATGCTGCAGAAGATGGCGAAACAACTGTCGGTGTTTCGAGTAATAGAAAGAGAAAGTCTTGGACAAGCCTGAAGGAAATTGCTGAAAGTAATGAGCATGATAGCACTCGAAATGTCACTAATTTGACAATCCCATTTTCAATATAAATAGGTCAATCATTTGTATGTTTAAGAGGACTGAGAAGATCTCAAGTTGATGTTTGATTATGTGGTATCAAAAATATCAATTGTTATTTAGAGAGAATGTATTGTTAGATAAAAAGAGATTAAAAAGCTGTAATTTTAAGTTTTGGTCATTAGAAAAGGTTTGATTTATCTCTCATGATTTTCGAATCTTAAGTTTGGTTCTTCGCTCTTGTTAGAGTTGAATCTTTTTATTTTTATTCTTATATTTTCTTATTGTTATCAAATTATTGAATATTGTTCTTTTCTATATATTTTTAAGGTTATCTTTTTCTTTCAAATTTAATAATTTTTCTTGGCATTTCTAATCAGATTATATTTTCTCTATCAGTTGATTGACTTTTTTATTTATTTATTCTTAGATTGATTATATTATGATTTATTGTTTCTAAATCCTGTTTGATTGTAATATTATCTAAAACAACGAGATTAAGTTATATTTATATAAATTTGGATGTCTTCTTTTTTAGTATATATATATATATATATAAATTTTCTTATATGCATCTGTGTATCTAATATCAAATTTATTATTTTATATCTTTAAGACTCGTTTGGAAACTCAAATTTTTCAAGAATTCAATTAAATTGAATTCTATTTTTCCAATTTAAATTTAATATTTTTAGTTAAAAAACAGGAGTTTGCAAGAATGGAAAGATATTGCAAAATAGTGCTTGTGAAGATATCTTTTCATTCAAAGATAGTGCTTGAAATCGCACTACTCTGATTTGAATTCAGGAACGTCTTTGTTGGCGGCATCAAATTGAGAAGCGAGCCAAGCCTTCACCCTGCAATTCTAATCCGTTACTGCCACTCTTTGCTTCAGTTACCTCTTAATCTATCGATCACCGACCAGGTTCATAATTCTTTGAATCTCTCTTTAAATTTTTTTGTTTGTGAAGAAAACCCATGTGAGTAAGCTGAAAATCCATTGAATTTAGGTTTTGGTGGAGGAAGGGAAAGGAATTCAATGGATTTGGTGGTGGAGG
>CATKHJ010834046.1:0-22150 GCA_949750685.1 Vernicia montana
TTTAAAATTATAAATTCTTGAATTTAATTCATAATTAAAATTAAATTAAAAAATAAAAATAGGTAAGTGATAAAAACTTAACCCATATGGGACCATGATCAATTAGGAAATCATCAATGTCACAATGCACAACAAGATGTCCTTTTCCTTTCTTTTCTTTTCTTTTTTTTTTGTTTTTTTGTGTTTTTTGGATTTTTAGAGTTTTTTAATTGAATAATGAATCTCATAGCCCATATCTATTAATTTTAGGCCAATGATTTTCTTTTCTTATATATTATGTTTTTCAATTATTTAATTTTTTTTTGAAAGTCAACTAAATGTATAAAATCATTAATTAATGGACTTTATTTATGTGTGGGTAATATGAAATTAAATTTCTTTTTTCAATAATTAAAAATGAACCTAAATGCTTCTTGCCACTGCCAGTAGAACCTTCATCTAATTATTTAAGGGAAAAAAAAAAGTTAGGCTTTGCTTTAAAAAAAAATAAATTATTTGTAAAAAAATACTTTTTAATAATCGTTTTTTTCACATAGGAAATTAACTGAAAATTATCTTCTAAAGTTTTCTTACAATGTAAAAATAATTTTCATTAGTTCATTTTTCATTAGAAAAATTATTCAGGGTGGGAATAAAGAATTCATTATAATAGACTCTGATTAATTTTGAGATTAATGTTAAGTTAAATTTAATCCATTTTCCTAAGCTTTCTAAACACTTGAAAATATTTTTCAAAATAATAGTTTTCATGAACAAATGGAGTCTTATGCACTTGATAATCCAGAGGTATAGTCATTCCCATTATTTGTGTGAAATACTTTATCTATCAATTAATTATGGTTCAGTCATTGTCAACTATTTTTACTTGGAAAAGTTCTATTTTATAAAATAGTTATGGAATGAAAACATATAAATTATCATTATTAACTTTAAAAGAATTATTTAATCCTATTAAATGAGATAAATAAGTATTTTGTTTTAATGGAATAATAGAAAGAAAAGGATTTCGTCTAAGTAATCAAAGATAATTCACTGCCAATGAAATTTTAGTCTTTAGTCCAATGATAAGATCAAAATTGAATTGCTGAGAATCAGGATTTGAACCTTTTGTATAATGAAGTAAGTAATTGACCATTAATTACAAATTACACTGATAAAATATAAAATGGGTTATGATAACCAATTAATTACATAAAAGGACTAGAGATTGTGACCACAAATTCTCTGGTTTTTTTTAGTAGACATTTCCATGAAAGAAACAAGTTCTTGGACTTGCAAGTTTATAATTTTATGTGATACAGGTGTAAATTTCACTCATAAAAACAACCATATATACATTTTCTTGAAATGTATAAACACAGTGACAGAAAAGAGATACGTACACATTTCAAAATCATGTTAATTTTAAAAAGACACGCTAATTCTTATATCTTCCACACACACACTACACTATCGATATGAAAAATTAAAACTTCAATTCACTTTCCTTTAGCCGATCCACAGGAAAATGAACTTTCATAAATGAGAAACGCACACAAAAAAAACCATATTTATTATTACACAAAAGTAGCTTTATGCCTTTGTCCCTGTCCATGGCTAGAAATTACCTCTTCAGATTGGGAGCTGTATTCTAACTTGGGTTGGATTTCTATTTCCTAGTATGAAGAATAAACAAGGGCATCACCATTCCAGCTATATGTCAATGGAAAGAGTAATAAATATATTTATTATGTAACCGGATCCAATACTATTTGAAATCAATATAATTAATACATCCCAATAATAATAATAATAATAAAGACTTTGAGATTTCTATGAAAAGATTTCAAGTTCGAATCCTACGAAATGGGGTATGAAGGTTTATAGAAAGGAAAGAATCAATATCATTTTGTAAGTTCATCCAATTAACCAAATAAAAAAAAATTAACAATTTATACATTGGAAAGTAATTCCAAATATAAATCATGATTTCAATCACATTGATATTAAAACAAAATCCAAGAATTAAAACAAAAAGAATATGAACATAGAAAAAGAATTTAAAACAAAATCCAATAATGATGAAATTTTTGTGAAATGTTATTGGCCTTGAGATATGGTAACCCCCATCCCCCCAACTCTTCAACCCAACCGTGCTAGGTAGGAGTAGTGTAGTAGTTGGTACTAAATTTGTGTACCAATAGACACTAATAAGTATGAGCATAATCATTTAAAATGAATTATACCCATTTTGATTTGTCACTTATATTGCACAATTTTGAGCACACAGCAAAACAAACACAATTATTTTTCCTAATCCTAGATGGTATAACCAACATCAAGAAAGAAGCAAATCCATATCATTTCATGATGGTGGCCAGGGTAGTTCTTTCATCATCACCAATGATAACAAATCCTTCATAACTGTAGGACCAATTCCTCATATATTCCTGTTGTATCACACTTATCATACTCCACTAATGAAAAGTTGATCCCACCGTAACCTCGATGGGACCCATAATTCTTTCTATTTGAGCAAAAATTATTAAATAGGATCATCTTGTAGTCCCTCTCAATAACACAAAACATTTGTTATTTGTGAAAGAGGACCACAGAACAGTCTTATCTATTCACTTCATTTTATATGGGAGAGCAATATCCTAAGAAAATTCTAAAATTTCACCATCAGTAAGCCTTCTGATAGAACCTACACGACATCAACAACTCTTAACACAATGAGGCTTCAACATACATCTTCAAGCATTTTTGAACCAAAATGTGAAAATCAATTATAAATCGCACTCGAGCAAATTACCAGAGGTTTAGTAAACTAAAAAGACATGAACATTTCAGTGAAAACATAATGGAGTAGTTGGATAAGCTCCAGTAGTAGTGTCTTAAAATATTAATACCTGGGAGAGTCAAACAAAAGGAAGAGGCCAATCATTAGAAACAGCAACCAAAAGATGGTCTCTAGCCAATAGCCATCAGCTGGGAACAAGATTTTGCAAATCTAATCCTTCTCTGCTATAACAGCTATTTTGGTGTTTCCCACACAAAATTATTGGCACCCATAGCACAGGCCACAGAGGCATAGAAGGTACCATTGAAAGCACTACCCTGAATACTTTTCTCACTTTTCCATTTCTCTATACAGATTCTCTTGTGCAAAAAGGAAGAAAAAATTATCATTATTCATGAGCATTAAATGAATGTCTGCAACCATTTGATTTTCTGTTTCAGTTTTCATTTATTTATTTTTGCTGCAATCATTTGCCTTTCATGCGGATTTCTAATATAAACTGAAAAATGATCTCTCTATGTAGAATTATAACACAAGGATAAATTTACAAATGTTTATTGAGTTCTGGTGATTGACCAGGACCGAACATATTGTAGCGAGAGTAAATTTAACAGCCCGCGGACATTCAACCATTAGTAATCTTATCAATTTAATGAATCCGATCTCAATAAAAAATTTAGACCGTCCATGGTATACAAATAAAAATCTCTACTTTTACTAACCTGAAGAGGTATGAGGGGCTGATTTGTAAGGAATTAGCACTGCTTGTTGCTTGGAGCTTTCTGAGCAGCAAGCTCTTCTAATTGTTTCCATTTGGCTTCACTTCTTGCTTTAATTTCATCTTCATTTCTTTCTGCTTCTTGAAACTTAAGTAAGCATTCATTGAATAGCTCAGGATCGAGATCGTCAAAAATCTTGCGGACATTTAAAGTCAAGCTACAGACAGCTTGATTCCAGTGGTTTCTAGCATTTTTCTCCAGAGCAGGGAAGATAATAGGCAGTATAATCTTATGGTTTTGTATGATCAAGTTTTCAATTGGATCGTTATTCCACAAGAAAAATGCTCTCTCTGCCACCTGAAATAGCAATGATTAGTTAAATAGGTGATTTAGACATTAAGAAGCTGAAGGATCAAAGCTATCATCTCACCAAGTCAATACAACAGTGAAACAATAAGACTAAACTACATATAATATGGGACCCCTTCATTTTCACAGAAGACACTTCCATAACAAATATAAAGCTTCACTATGCTACATCTTTGAACAGACAGATCTCAGATCAATCTAAAAGATATCTGTCTCAACTCTCAAAAGATTTGGCCAGTCATTTTTCCCTCTTTGATTAGCCTATACAACTCACTCTAAAGCTTATGATGGAGCTCTTGCTACTGTCAGAATGCTATGCTCCAAGTATTTACAATTCGCTACAATAGCATTATTACTCACATACTGCATACACACACCTAAAAAAGAGTGAAGAAGATGGGAAATTTCACAATACTTCTTTCTAGTTATGTTCAGAATCGCATAATACTAGTATCTGATATACAATCAAGGTCCAATAAACCAATAAAAAATATCATGGTCCACTGAAATTGACTGCATCCTATGTAAACCAGAGATGTTGAATGAGCACCAAAAACTTTTTTGTGTCTGTATCCAGGTTCATAAGCCGTAATTCTCATAACATGACCATCACAATTCATGAACCAACAGGATCTGCCCTGAATTTTGTCGTGGGATCATTATTAACAAAACACTAGCTTGATCATCTAGCACACTTTCTCTAAACTTTGAACCATGAGATCATGATCAACTAAATCTAGGTTCATTACAATAAAAAGATTCATCTTTAAACTATTTTAATACTCTACAACAATTTGTTACTTTCAAATAGGCCTAATGTAGACCTCCTACATGATAACCAAGCTATCAACTAACAGTCGACTCAATGGCACCATATATTGATTATATCTAAATTTCTTGGTGGAATACTCTAGTTGCCATCCTCTTTATTATCTTCTGACAGGAAAAGAAAATATGACATTTTTTTTTGGGTCCAAATCTCCCAAGAGAAACTCAACAAACTTTAATTCCCACACCAGGAAATGAGGAATGCCAATGTTAAAATGTGAACCCCTAAAAAAGGTACACCAAAGCGAAAAACTAGCAAATCCCAAGTAGTTGAGTCTTGGCAATAATATTTTACATGCCCGTAAATCATCCACATAGACATAAATACATTAAAAGATTAGAAAGAATAGATAGGACCACAACATAGGAACAACAAAAAGAAGATAGGGAATACTTTGGATCAATAATTAATACTAGCCCATTTCCACAATTGTAGACATACTAAACCAAAAATGAGAGAAAAAGCAACTATTAAGCTTTCAGAATCTGACGGCAGAGTTCGCTTTGCAGTTAGAAGGATAAAAGAAATGTCTATTAACATTAATGTTATAGATTAAGCATGTTTCACAGAATAAGTTCACTTTGCACATAAATAAATGACTTGAAACATTTTAAGGCAGAGAAGTGTGTTTTGCACGAAAACTAAAGCAAAACATAACCAAACATTTGGAAACATAATACCTGAAAGTGTGAACTGCTCAAACATTGAGCAATTTGCTGAAAAAGGGGCACCATACAACGCTGAAATTCTGGTGGCTGGGTTGCTTCCAAAATTTCCTCCAGCTCATTTAGGTACATGACTTCCTTTGAACTATTAGTGAGAGGCCAGTACTTTAACAAACCCCTTATTACAGTATCAGCAAGCTTGCAGTCTTTCTCCACAAACTGCGTAATGCAGTATGACAATGGCTGATGGTACATTGCTAAGTATCTTGGCTTGTGCAGAGGAATTAAAACATGAACAAGGAACATTTTGTGTTCCTCTTTCAGTGGCAGTGCAAACCCATTAATAATGCTACCCAAAATCTCTAAAAGTTCAGCAATTCCATTATGCTTCTCTGTCTCA
This sequence comes from Vernicia montana, assembly GCA_949750685.1. NCBI lineage: Eukaryota > Viridiplantae > Streptophyta > Magnoliopsida > Malpighiales > Euphorbiaceae > Vernicia > Vernicia montana. Next base: position 5,765 of record CATKHJ010834046.1, read on the forward strand.
AAAATAAATTGATAGAAAATGTTATTGATAGCTTTCCTGATAAATGGACGATGCGCCATGAATTTGCCATAAATGCGGTGGAGAATTGTTTTCAAATACTCCCTTTCCCTGGGATCTTCTGAATCAAATAAGTCCAGAAACTTGAGAATGAAAGATTGATTGATGTATCTTTTAGCTGGTTTTACATCTGTCTCAGAGGATGCCACAAACCTCAATAAAAGCTCATGTACAAGCTGCAAGTGCAGCCATGCAGGATCCATAGAAGCCTCCTCCTCCTCCAAATCAACACCATCTACAACTTTATTCTCGCGTGGTTGAGGAGTGAGAATCCTAAATAAATTTGCGGACACCATTTTAATAACTTCTTGCATAACAGTTTCTGTGAATTTTCCATTCACAGAAGTCACATAATCTACCAGTTCTAACAAAGTCTGTCGCTTGATCTCCTTTTCTTTAAGATTCTTTGTGGAATCAGTGAAGTCAAATACAATACAACACAGGTTGAGCTTTCTTATAAACAAGTTCTGCTTCTCAGAGTTTGGAACATCCCTGAAGTTAGGCAATCCTTCGTATGAAGAAAACACCAGATTACCATCCAGCTTCAAACTCACACCTCGCTGAATCTTGTTACCATGGTTTTGTCCTGTATCTGAAGCAGAATTATTTGCTGTTGCAGATGTGATCTTCAACTTTGCTGACTTACTAGCCCCAAAATTACTGGTTCTTGAGTCAGTGGAATCATTTGAGTTGACAATGAGATTTCCACCGTGATCACTTTTTTCAGTCGATTTAGACGACTTTCGTGGAAGCTTACTAAGTATCTGCTTTAACATAATTTACATAAACAAGCAAAATGCCACCTTCTGAAAGAACAAAACCACTGATTTCAAAAATCTTTGCTAGCCAGTCCAATACTATGAGTCAATATAAAAAAACCCAAAATCCAAATTTCTCATAATCATAAAACCCACTTGAAGAGAAGTGCTAGCACAAAATTAATGTTTTCAAACCCAAAAAAGAGTTCATTCAATGTCTGTAGTTCCAAGAACAACGCAAACAAAGGGGACCAAAACCCCCCTTCTCATTGACAAAGTCAAAAGCAAACTCACTTCTCGACCCACACAACAAACCAATCCCTGATTTCTCTACTAATCTAATCTCAGTCAAACCAAAACTGAAAACCCTTTCCACCTAAAACCCAATATCAAAAATCCAAACTTTTGACTATAATTGAAAAACCCAAAAAGTTTCAAGTCTCCCTAAGCACAAGATCAGCAAGAAACTTTCTAAATAAAATTCAAGAAAAGAAAAATAAAAAAAGAACTCACTTTTCTCGAAGACGATTTCTTTACCACATTCCCTTATCTATCTCAGCTTCCCTGAATTAAATGCAACAATCATCAGAGAATGCTTTTGAATAAAACTATGAATATATAACAATCAAAAGATGGAAAAATAAAAAGCACATGCAAGTTGAATACAGAGTTGTAGGGAAGTGAAAAAAGAAGAAACCCAAGATGGAAAAAGAATAAAAAATGAAATAAAATAAGAAAGCATTGTTCTTGATGATTGATGAGCATGTACTTACAGATTCTGAATTCAAACTTGTTGTTATTTTTCTCGCTAGTGTTTGTTGACTGAGAAAGTTGTTTTCTTTTGCTGTATAGAGCATTTAAAAACTAGTCAATCCTATATTTGTCCACTTTTATGTGCTAATATAAGTAATAACTTTTTTTTTCCCAAAATATAAGTAATAACTTTGATAGCTCAGTCAAAAACGCGAGTAATTTGACACTTCTCTTAAAATAAAAATAAGGTTAATTTACGATTTAGTCTTTAAAATTTGACTAAATTAATAACTTGATCCCTGCAGTTTGAGAAATGAACTCTTTAATCTCTAAGTTTCCATTTTATTACACTAAATAGTCCTTCTATTAATTTTTCCATTAAAAATTTATAAAAAGTCTAAAATACCCTTCATTTACAATTAAATTTTTTATTTCATGTCATATCTATCTCTCACTAATCCCAAAAATCATAATACAACAATCTCCATAACATTTTAACATTTTTTTTTTATTTCCGATGAATTTTACATTTTTTTTTCTTGGATCTGAAAAAAAAATTATAGATTCATGAAAGGTATGTTATGAGATTGAGGAGGAATCTACGAAAGAAAATTTGGGTTTCACCCATATCTTGATCATCAAACAGGAAAAAAAAATCACTCAAAAATTCATTAATTTCACATCAATGGAACATTCAAGAAACACAACCTGAAAAATGAAAACTAAACCCACCGAAAAAGACCGATTATTCAATATAGCCACTTGAATTGAAACAAATTCAAGCCATGAGAAAATTCAATGGCTATCAGATTGCTGCCCAAGCCCATTTGGGCCAAAATCCAGCTAACATGAACACTACTAATGGTAGACTATCATCACCAAATCAAGAAAAAACAGAGCACACAAAAACTATATCACCAAATATAGAAAATACAGACTAAGCATGAAAGGCTATAGCCATTAATTAGTTTCTAAAGAGAAACATAAGCAAGAACCCCGTCGGAGAAGAAGTGACCGCTGCAAGCTTGATCCCGGGTCTGATCTGGACAACAATGTCACTCCACGTCGGTCGTTGTTGACAGTCCAACTTCATCTCGCGAGGTAATCGCGAACCAGCACCAACCTTCATCTCGAATCAAATGCATCGCGAACCAACTTCATCTTGCCAAGTCACACCGCCAACGCTCGTTCCACTGTCGGCGTTCGTGCTCTGTTTGTCACCGATCAGCATGGTCTTTTGCTCGTCGCCGATCAGCCTAGTCCTTTGCTCCTCGTCGTTGTTGCTAGTTCATATGCTTCTCCGGCGTCTTTTGCTTATGAGTTACAATTTTAACACACCATTTGTTTCAATTATGGCACAGAGATGATATGATAAGGGGAGGGATAATTTTGGTATTTAAAATTAAAATTAAAATTAAAATTAAAATTAAAATTATTATTTAATTTTTTTAACGGAAAAATGTAAAAAATTTGATAGAAGGACTATTTAGCATAAAGAAATTAAATTTCAAGAACTAAAGAGCTTATTTATCAAACTGTAGGGATCAAGTCATTAATTTAGGTAAACCTCAGGAACTAAATCGTAAATTACCCTAAAAATAATAATAATAGTAATAATTAGACACTACAAATCCAAAATTATAAACAACAATTTTTTTTAACTTAATTTTTAACACGATTCTAATATTTCTAAATCAAATTTATAAAAAAAATTAAAATACTATTTATCTCTTTTTAAACAATTAAAAAAAAACATTATCTATCAATGAGTCAAATTGAATCCAAACCAAATTAAATTTACCAAAATATATATATTAATTCTATGAGGTTTACTTCTTGTTGATTGATCATAGCAAGATCATGAAAAATAGATTAAGTTGGATTTTTTTATATTGACTTTGTTTTTTAGTGGTTCATTTTATTTGAGCCTGCAAAAGAAAGAGAACAACATTAAGAGGCTAAGTCTTAGTTTGGTAAAGACATTTCGATGCTTAAATTAGTAACAGCAATAGAGTTTGTGATCTTAAGAAAAGAAATGACTTCTAATAAATTATAAGATTTTAGAGATAAGAAAGAGGTAAAAAATTATAGAATCAGCTACCTCAAATTGATGATGTCTCAAGCCTTTTATACTTGGGACATGCCTTACAATAGTAGAGAGGGTTAAAACTAGATCATCATGACTTTATATTTCACGTGGATGCAAGAGTCACCATATAACTGACATGGGTAGTTGGAATTGAGTCAAAGATGTGATTGGTCACTTTTTCTAGTGGAAAAGCCCTTCGTTATGAGAAAGTTCTTCACAGTTGGAGAAGCAGTTCATGAATTGAGAGTTTATCTCCGAAGGAGTATAGTTGAATAAGTGTTTCTCTAAATGCCTTTCGACCAGTGAGAGAGTAGTCTCATCAGGTCATATTTTCATAGGTCTCTCATGAGCAGAGAGTTTATTAGGCTTATTCAAGTACAATTATATTCTTTAAAAAATTAGTTTTAAGGTTGACCAGACTCAATTAGACCTAAATGATATAACTAAATTTTACCCTTTATGATTGATGATGATGATTAATAAAATTCTTCTTATTTTGTCCAAAAAAAAAAAAAAAAACTGTATGAGGTAATAATATAGTCAACATTAAATAAAAAATAAAAAACAGAACTTGTGTAAAATTAAGACCAAACTAGATTACCATTGAAAGAATAAAAGGTTGGATTCATTATAGTATATATATTAATATTAATTTTTAGAACACATGCGTGATAGGTTTTTTTTTCAATTTATAAATATTTTATATTATAATAAATTATATATATTATTTACTAATATATAGAAAAAAAATAACATAAAAAAGTATTTATATATTCAATAATACTATAAATTTTTAGTCATATATATATATATTCAAGAAAAGCAAATAAAAAAAAATACAATGAAATTATATTTGTCACTATTTTTTTAAAGTAAGCCAAAATGAAAAAAGAAAAATATTAAAATTCAAAGATATATTTTATAACACTATAATTATTAGCATATTGATATCAAATTATTAAAAAATATATATATATAAGAAAAACTTATTATTAATAGCAAATTAAAAAAGGAAAAGAAAAAGATGCAATTAAATGATGTTTGCCACTATTTTTTTTAAATTGGCAAAACTACACAAAAAAAAAATTCAAAATTCAAAAATATATCTCATAATATTTTATCAACCATCATAATATCAAAAACTAAATCACAAAATTAAATATATTTATATATATATATAAATTAAAAAAGAAACATGAAGAAATTTTAATCACATATATATCTCATATAAAAATTTAGAAATTTTTCATTATTATCATATAATTTTTGTAGATCTAAATATAATTTCAAGTAGTCTTAAATTATTGAATTGATTGAAGAATTATCCAAATTCTTGTAAAATAAGTTATATTATTTTCCTTTATTATAAAAGAAAAAAATTAAAGTATAATATATGATTCATTAAATTAAATTACATATATCATGACAAAAAAATTATAAATATTTATAAATAATATGTGATTCATAATATAATAATAATAAATAAAAATAATAAAAAACTATAGTCAGTAATAAAAATAAAATCTTAAATTAAAAATATGTAAAGCAATTATATCCAAACAAAGTATTAAAACATTTTATGATTACTTGATGAATATTACATCAAAAAGTTATATAGGATATAAATTTAATTTTGTAAGATAAAATATATTAATAAATAATAAATCAACACATTATCCTTACAAGATGTATAGGATTAATTCTATTGAATTAAAAAAAAATAGATGTAAAATTAAATAAACAAAAAAAAAATAGTATACCAAGCATAGTTATATATAGATGACAATGAAATCTTTAAGTGATAATCAATTAAAAATAAAAATAAAATAAAGTATGAGATTAAAATTGAAACACAAAAATTGAATACTATAATTATAGTTCTTGGATAATTATAAATTTTTTTAATAATATAATATAATATAATTGTATAGAATAACGATTAATATTTAAAAATTTTAATTTAAAATAATAAAAAAAAATTGATGTATTACCTTCTATTAGTATGATATATAATTAAACTAAATTATGAAAAAATATATTAGACTTGAATTTAAATATAAATGATATGTGAAAATTTTAACAAACATTTAAAATTTGATAGATAATGTAAAATTTGATGGAGAAATTCTTTTTATAAAAAATTATAAAATAATTCTAAATCCTACTATAATAAATTTTCCTTATGCAATAATAATAATAAAATGTAAATTTTATTATAATAAAATTTCCTTATATAAATTTTATTATAATAAAATTTCCTTATTATATAATAATAATATATGTCTAATTTTAAAAATATAAAAAATTAATAAAGACATTTGTATCTATAAACATATTTTCGCTCTTCGTATATTTATAGATATAGATATGCACACACCTAATAGAATTACAACTATTTATATATACACTTAATAAGAATTAGAAGTCACAGTCAAATTTAGAAACATGGGCAAAGAAAAGGGGGGGAAAAAAACAACAGCAGAAAAAATAATAACTTTTTGGTTCTTAGAAAAAATGTAAAAAAGAAAAATTATATATTTGTACTAAACTATTCAAAAAAAATAATGAAAATCATATTTCCCTATAAATAAGGTAGAATAAAATAAAGAGTCATTCAATTAAATTTATTTTCTTCCATTTTGTTTTTTTGTTATAATTCAAAAAGTACACTAATTAAAGTTTGTGGAAAGCACTTAAAGTTCTAAGAGTCTATCCATAAGTAAGTGTAACTTTACCGATGGCCAAGCAACAAAAAAAAAAAAACTAAAATAATTAATGGAGAAGCTAATATTTTAAATATTTTATTTTATTTTAAAATATCTATCGTTTAAAAATTTAAAAAAAATATTTATTAATTTTTTTTTAACTTTATCCTTATTTTATTTCTCTATTAATATGTGCATACATTAATTGCTTTTATTTTTCTACATTAAAAAAAAAAAAAAAAAAAAAAAACTTTAATTTTTTTAATTTAAAATTATGACAAGTAAATATCTTTATTAATATGTGTGCTGAAATTTTAAGCTAAACTACTAATATTTTGAAAAGGATACAGTATATTTTAATAAGACAGAATCACAAGTAAATAGTACATATCCTGCTTTGAAATATATATGAGCTGAATTAATTTACATTTTGTAAGAAAGAAAGAGAAAGAGAAAAAATTATAAGCTCTGGTTGGTTGACTCCATGAGCTTTACTTCTTGATAAATTAATTTTGATATCATAAATCATATTCGGCCCTACTATCAACAAAAGCTTGAATGGATGGTTCTCTCCCAAGAAAATCTGATAAAATTTCAATGGGTTCCTTTGCTCCTCCTGGAGCCAATACCTGCCACGAAAATTGAACAAGTTAAAGGAGAACAAAAAGATACCATTAAAGATGACAAATTCATAAGCAAAGAAGCACATGATCCACAATTCCACGTACAAATGGTATACAAGGCTTCAGAGAAATAAAATTAAACTTTTAAGGTTCACCTTTTCAGAACAAGGCCTAGTGACATCTCTAAGGAACAAATAATTTACCTTGGCTCTGAACTGCACACCAACATTATGGTTCAAAAGATCATCACGGAATTTTGAGGCAAATATGTCAGCCGCAAAAACCTAAAGGAATTTGAGGAATCAGTAATAATTTTGATAGGATCATCATTAATAGAGGAAATGAAGCTTCCATAACGGAGTTACAAACTGAAGCAATGTTGCAAAAAGTCAATAAAATTAATTTAAGAAACTAGAAAAATAACTGCAGAGAGTATAATACTCTAGTGTGGTAGAGAATTTATAAAAGAATGTTTTAAACCTCGCTCCAAATACGACTGTAACAAGCAGCTTCATAACCAATAGCACTACGTGGGAAACATGAAGCTGGGTTGGCCCCATCCAACATTGGCAGACCTAACATGACCTGGACAAACAAAGTTAAACAGACTCTTATCAGAACCACATTTGGTGTGGTTGGGAGGGAGACAAATTATAAACACAACTTTACAGCCTAATTATTGTAGTAGTCCTTTACCTTTGGATGAAGATGCTTGAATAACTCGACAATGTCAACATTGTCAGCAGAATGTATAATTTGATCAAAAAGACCTGATAACACAAACATTTGAGTCACACCACACCACATCATAGGATGGGGTAATCTATAATTTGATCAAGAAGACCTTATAACACAACTCTTATCATTCATAACTAATCCTTCAGCATCAAATATATGTAAATTTTCAGAAAAATGTTTAATTTAATATTCTTTTGCCTAAATTATACTATATGTTGGGCAAGTTAACACGAAGGTTTAGCACCGATTTTTACAAAAGAGAAATTTCAGTTTCACAAGAAACATTAACTTTGTAATTATTGTTTCCCACAATTTCTAACATAGTTACTAAGCATCAAGATGCAAATTGTCAACCTCACATCTTGCTTATGCAAATGCATCATTATCCACAGCCATCGGGAAAATACACCACATGAAGTTACTAATTTTGTACTTGCTTTCCATGAATAGACATCCCTTATGAGTTATGAGTATATGCCTAAGTGTGAAGACAATTGTGCTTGCACTTTTGCAGAGCACAGGCAGCCAGAATACTCCTAACTATGCACTCTGACATTTTCCCTGACAAACACTGGCATCAGCTCAGCTGGATGCCCAGCAAGTTATTTACCAGGTATCTATGAAATGACTCCAATTTTTATCTTCACCTTGAAAAATTATACCAGAAAGAGTAACCAGACAATTATATGAACTCACAATATAACATTTGAAACCTATTAGATGTTCTTACACAGATGTCAAGAATGATATCTCGAGGAATTTAATAAAATCACCAGTTCCCAAAACAAGGATACAGTAAGACTTACAATAAAGAATTTCCTGCTTCAATTTGAGTGCATAAAAGAAATATCGCCATCTTTTGAGTGATTTGCATATTTCATCATTGATGGGCTTTGTAATATCCTACAAAACATGAATATTGTGAATACTATAAATATAGCCTAAATTGATGAAAGTTGATCTGAAAGGACCATTTTAAAATCTGTTCAATATTGTACCTAAACATATATCCACATAGAAACATACAGAGAGACAAATAGACACACTCTCTCTCATGCACAGGCACGGAAATACACTCATGAGAGATAGGGGAGATGACCATGCCCCCATCCCCTCCCATTTTTCTCATTGTTTTGATTGTTAAGGAAGAAGAATGTATTATTTGTTTAGGAATTCACAAAAGAGAATCTCAAAAACATGAATTACCTGATGGAAACCAGATATCAACTTCAAAGAGAAACTCTCATAACACCTAGAATGTTCCAGAAGCAAAGTAAGTATGTATTGTGACCAATCAGAATAAGGTGAAACATCATAAAATTACTTACCAGTTCTCTAGCACCAGAGCAGGGATCTCCACAAAGTCAGAATCCACACGCAACCCAGAGAATCGGGCAAATGATGCACGATTGCAAACGTGTTGGACCTAAAAGCTCATTATCAATAAAAGTCAAGTGATATGTCCTGATTTCATCTCAATACTACTGTAACAGATGTTATTACATGTCCAAATTAGAAAAAACATTGAACAGAGCATACCACATGGCCAAACTCATGGAAAAGGCTAACCACTTCAGAGAATCTCAATAAACCAGGATGGCCGCCAATATCCTTTTGCAATTGAGATATAAGTAATGCCACTGGAATCTATTTGCATAAAACCAAACATTAATAAGTTTAACTGATGCGTCTCAGAAAAATCAAGTGCTCATGGTACTTTTAGTTCATGACAAATGCAAACCTCAACCAACAAGCAACCAATTACTTTGAAGTATACAATATATCAAGCAGGGGATCATCTTGACTGCTTGAATTGGAAACCAAGAAAAAAGCATTTAAATAATCATTGTTGTTTTCTGTATTTGACCAAGTAGGTAACTACTTTCTTTTGCTAGTCTATCATGCAAAAAAGAGACAACTAAAAGTGGAAATTGAAGATGTATCTATGGAAAAGAAAAGTAGAGGGAAAAGGCTTGTAAATCCTTCCATTCCAAGCAGAAGATTGTTTGTGAATGCTACTGAAATGAAGCCTCAGTGAAAATCCAAAATCCCACTATTTTCCAAAACCAGCAGATGTACAAGGAGTGTTTTGTTCAACTCAGAGGATCTAAAAATGAACAGCAATTGCAAAGTTGGTAAAAACAATGAGAAAAGGCATAACCGCCAGACATAGCCAAAGGCATGGCTCCGGTAGAACAATACAATTTGTCCCATAAGGAATATTGAAAGGAGCTAAAGGATTCAAATACGTTTCAATATTTAAATTTTTAGGGAGTAGGAACCCAAAAATATCACCTGCCGTGCTTCATTACATGGTAATGCACCGTTTTGAAGAGCCACCACGCAAGTATGACTGTATTTCCCTTCCCTGTTACATAACACAATCCCATTTCTTTCAAAAACAAAAGTATGACTGAAAGACTAAAATGAGAAGTCAAATTAACAAGTTTACCTTTTGTATAAATCAAGGTAGAAATAACCCAGGAGTTCACCAGAACTTAAGTCAAACACTGAAAAGACACTAACATTACTATGCCAAACCTCAGCATCCACAATTTCTTGAATTCTTAATCCTGTCGGAGGCAAAGAAAGGGAAATGATTATAAGCATTTATTGCATATGAGATGAATGTTTAACTAGACTTCATGAAGTACGGACAACAAAAAATTAGGAACACACTCTAAATCTATAAATGATTACCGAAAAGGTCTTGCACAATTTTGAAGATCCCAGACAAAACCAATTCAACAGGGAAGAATTGCCTAAGAGCTCCAAAGTCAATATCAAACTGCTTTTCTTCAATGCTCTTCACGTAGTATAATAGATCCTCAATTCCAAATGGAAGCTCTCCTTCCTCTTTCTTCTAATGTATCATAACACCAGAAAAAAAAATATTTAAAAAAAACTGACAAACAGATAAACTTTGTACAGGAAGGAATAGGTCTAACATATGCTAACCTTTAAATCTTTCAACATGGTGAGTTCCCTAGTAGCCATGTCTGTTAAACTGGCAGAGATATCCTCTAAGAATTCAAATACCTGATATGATAGGACATGAACTTCATGAATAAAATCTCAGGAAATAGGACAAATGATAAGATGGTCTGGCTAAAACAGTCAACCATCCTGATGAAGAGATTTGGACCACAACCTCTATCCAAATTACTGAACAATTTATTGAAAATTCCAATTCATTCAACTGATTCTTTATTCAAACATAAACAGAGTTGACTTGCATCTAATTTACACACATGATTGATCTACAAGCATAAACAGTCAAAATTACTTCAAATTAGAAACTAGACTACAGTTCCAGCTATTTGAGCAACCATTACATAAATGATAAAATTTTACTCAAGGAAAGGTTATGATGCAGTCAGCAACTCAGCATGGCATATATATATATTTTTTTTTGAAAAAAAAAAGCCCAAAAAAGAAAAGACAACTAGAAAAAGGCAATGTCAGTATCAGGAAACTCCTGTTCCTGGGTGTCTCAAGGTTAAACTGGTAACAGCAACTAACAAGTTCACAAACAAATAAAAACACGTAGTTCCCTTTTGACTAGGCGTCTTGTTGGTTGCCAGACAAAAAGAACAAAAAAAAAGCTATAATCAAATAATTATTTAATTCAGTACTTGATGATGATGAATCATTATATGAACTAGCCTAAGTAAAACTGAGATAATTAGGAACCCATAAACTCACTTTTTAACTTTAATCTTACTTCAATAAGGAAAGTTATATATGATGTTGCTTTAAGAAAATAAAAATATTATACAAACCTTTGAGGATGTCTTTGCCATTCTAAGATCAACAGCATAATCCGCATAGTTTGAATGGCCAAATAACCTAGCATATTTGTGGCGTAGATCAACCTAAAATACCATAAGATAAGTTGTTTTATTTCATGCACTTGCTTTCAAAACAATATTATAAAGAAACTATCCAAAACACAAAAATAAATAAATAAGCATACATCCAAAAGACTGAAACAGTTAAAAATGGATGATTCTGATGTGAAGGCTATTGCATTTTCGATAGGATTTAGACTACCTAGAGTTCGTAAGTTATAAGTAGAGTTTTAGGCCATGAAAAAACACTATAAGGAGTTTTTATCCCAAAGTAACTTAAAATTAAAGATGCAAATGACCATCACATTTGCAACATGACAATTGTAGTGAAAATATGAATATTTAAGTCTTGCTAAAGGCAATATGAACATAAAACATAACAATGTTTCTAAATAACAAAAAACACAACATTTACCAAACGTTCTAAGACAGAAAGATTGACTTCTCCACACCTCTTCCCATATGCTGTCGCAACAATCCTCCTCGTTGTTCCTACCTTCACAATTTCAAAATAAATATCATAATGGTAAATTAATCTTTTAATATAAGCAGGTCAAACTGCAACAAAGAATAAATAATGAGCCAAAAAATTGAAATCAAAAGGCTCTTCTGAGACCAATGACTACAATAAAACAAAGTGGAATCTTGACATAACTCGTGCTGTCCACTGAATCAATTTGCCATTGCCAATTGGATGTAGCATCATTCAGTGTAATAACATTGGCAAGAGCAATTGTTCAAATTTTATCATATTCCATACTCCATAAAATATTCAACGGGTTAATTTTGATCAAGTTGATTTTTTTCCAATGCGCACATGCCCTTCATCTTCAATATAACTTCTCTTTTCTAGTCATTTTGGTCTCAATCAAGGATGAAGGCAGCCAGGCACCCCAAGCCCAACAAAGAATCCTTTACTTTTAGCATAAAAATATAAATAAATAATATGAAAGACTATAAAATTAATTTGTCCTTCAAGAAAATATTTCTCATTTTGTTTTGATTTTAAGATAAAAGTAAAGATTATGAGCAATTGCTATATTTTTAATGTGAAAAGTAAATATTTGAATTCAGTTCTTCCAAGAAAAAAAGTGTAGATTCATCCCTGGTCTTAGTAAATGCCATTCTACACATGCAATAACGAAAGCAACAGTCCCCCCCTCCTGTCTCTCTCTCTCTGCAGTTGAAGTGCCTCCTAATTGAGAATATACCTCACTCGTCCAAAATCAGCATATGAGAACTTAGCAAAATTGTGTAAAGAAATAACAACCTCCTTCTCTATTTTATATTATAATAATTCAAATTGTTCCTGACATGTAGACAATCCACATTTGACTTGATGCATGAGTCCTCAATTTTCAATTACTTTGAGAATAAAAACTGGTCCTAATATAAAATTGTGTATAGTGCAGCAGAACTTGTAACAAGTAATTAACAAGTTATCCCCAACAGAGGGCGTGAGGCACAAAATAATGAACCCTGAATATCATACCTTGCAAAGCTCCAGCAGTGCCAGAACATGATGCCTTTTCATTGTGACCTTATATTTACCATTTTCAACCTTGTCCAAGCTCTGTAAAGGAGAAATTCATCCCAGTGAACAAAAACATTATAAGTGAAAATCCAGTTGATTAATACATAAGCAGCACAGAATCTATTCAAAAACATCATTAGCTTTCTCTGTCATTTCCTTTGGCTACAATGAATCTATATTCAGGGTTAATCAAATTTCTTTAAGGGTCCCATAAAGTAAAGCTTAATTACTTCAACAATGGATATTTTATAAAAGCGCCTCTGGGAATTTATATATTCGAGTATTGACCATGTCAGAGGAAGTTGTTCCCCTTACTACTTGGGCAGCAACAATGAGTTGAGCCATATAGAAAGAGTGAGCCTTCTCCACACCTTTGCCCAACCCCCATGCCACAGAGAGAGAGAGAGAGAATGAACAAGAAATCACCTTCAGGTACTCTACTGGTAATCCAATCAGCTCTGTCTCACTGAAAAGAAGATAAGTGCTATCATCATTCAAATTTTGGACATATCGTAAGCTTAGCTCATCAATTTGAGCTCTCAAGCGCTGAGCTTCCTCTCTCTTGGTAACAGTAAGGTTTAGACCATTCCGCTCAAAGTCAGTAACCTGTCACTAACAAGGAGATAAATTAACAATTGAATTGAATGATTTATTCAGCTTAGTGGATTTTTCAACGAACAAGAGATTTTAAAGTTCCTAAGAAAAATGCAAACTGATCAGCAGGTTCGAGCAAGTTCATAAAGCATATTATAGAAAACAATGTTCCCAGCATGAAAAGATTAAAAATCATAAATTCCCTTACCAGGCACTTAACATAGTGTTTCGCTTCAGGATTCTGCCACTCCCCTTTCACAGCAAAAGCTTTCACCACGCGATATATATCTTCACGTTTACTGATCAGCTTGCATGAAATAGGAAAGTGTTCAATTTCATACGTGAGAAGCAATTGGGCATTCAATGTTCAATTTATCACCTTTCCATAATTTCAGTTTGATTACAACACACATAAGTTCAGGCTTATGATAATGTTGATTGCATCTAACATAGAAGGTAAAATCTAACTACTAAGCAGCTGAATGTCACATTAATATAAAAGTCTTGCGCTAACTTAATATTTACCCAAATCTGGCTGAAACCATTATTTACATCCTTACCTTATTTGCAAACATCTACACAGTTATCATATAATAAAGCATGGAAGGCTTGACCCATATTAAACATTTTCATAGCTTTTCTACTAACCTCTAATTACAGCTTTACCAAGCATTGACTCTTCTGTAGGATTTGATGTGCCAAACAAGGTTTAACATACTGTCGTGATCTTTCTCACTACTCTTGTAAATGCCATCAAGCAAATCATCTTATTTAACACCATCAAAACATTTCCCACGTCTATCTTTCTTTTTAAAAAAAAAATGACTAAGAAAAGAAAAATATCACTCAACCTATAGGTATTATTGCCACTTAAAATTTTCAGTCTGTCACAATCACCTAACCACAATATACCTGATGTATATCACTACCTTGTTTCAACAACAGAAGAAAAAATTAATATGGCTGATGCCTAATCTGGCGTTTGGATTGTATGACTTAATTCAACCACTGGACTCAAAAGGTTAAAATATAGGCCTTCAACTATAGAAGATTTAACATTGAACTCTATATCAGTGTTTCTAACATAATTTTCCATGACAAATAACTACGAACTGTGTATATTTATGTGAAACATGTTTCCTAACGAAACCACCTAGTGCTATGACATGTGCAGTGTAATGTTCTTGGGAGACCACAATATGCTACAATGTTGAAGACAGGTTGATAAAATATGTATGCTACCAACTTGCATTAGCAGTCTTAAATATAAATTTTGCTACCAACTACTTTTGCCTCTACCTCTTCTACACAGGCACAATTGCAGGTATAATAACACCAAAAAATGCAGTATGCAATGATTGGAATAAGCAAATGAAACCTGCAAGTGGAGATGTGAGCATCTATTCTCCGCTCAGCTTCAGCACTTGCTTTACGCACATCTTCCAAAGTGGATACCAACTTCGGAAACACGCAAGATTGAATCAGTGGGAACTGCTGCGCCTCCAAATCTGCTAAGGGTGCAATAACATTGGCGTAAGTGACCTGCATATTTCAAAAGAGTAGCTGAACCTAAGCGAGTATTGAAAAACAAAGAACCCAGTAACCAAAACACGCAATAAAAGCAAAAATCAAGTGATTTATCATTGCAACAAAAGCAAAAGATCTATATAAAAATTAATAGGTAAATAAAATGAATTTAGGGCTTGAATTTTACCAGAAAATGAAAATGTACAGTGCAGTACCTTATCAAGAGGGATAGAAGCAACTTCATCGTGAACCTCTTTCGACTTGGCAATGATTCGGTCAGCTAATTTCAAAATCTCAAACGCCGAGAGATTGATACGAACAGTAGACCCCGGAAGATCTATTTAACAACAGAGAGAGTAATATCAGATTCAAACTTGTGATGTCACTTGTAGAAATGCTGAGTATAATATAAAAAGGAATGTTTGGCAAGCAAGAAAATGCGAATGGAAATTGAAAAGGAAAATAGATGTGATTGTAAAGCGAGAGGTAAGGACCTTTCTTCTTTGATTTTTTGCGATGAGAATTGAAGGCGGAGATAGCGAAGCTAGCAGTGATAGCGAGAAGTGCGGCGGCGCCGGTGAAGGCGAGTAGGTTCCGGTCTCTTTTCTTGTGTTTGGTAGTCATTTTCTCGCTGTTTGCTTCACTTTCCACCATTTCTCTGCCGAATGGCAATTGGCAATTGCGAGGGAAATTTTTAGTTTCAGAGAAGCTCTGAGCGGAAAATAAATCAAAATAAAGACAGGAGAGAGCTATCCTTATCAAGCGTTACGATTGACAAGGGCCGGCCCCAATGATTTATGCTCGTTGTCTGGTGTGGGCTGGGCCATGGACTAAGCCTTTGGCCCATGTTTTGTCCTTTGAATTTCTATGCCACCAAAAAAAAATCCGAAGAATCATAACGTTAAGGGTGCGTCTGTATCGGAGTTAAAAATGTAGAGTGTAACAATTATAATTATAATTATTAAGTGAGTAATAATTATAGGTGTAACAGTTAAATTATTAATTTTGTCTAGCAAATCAAGAGTAATGAATAAGCAATTAACATAGTTAATTGTGTTTTATATAAAACATTAAAAAAAATTAATGGAAAAACTTAATTTAAAAAAAAAACATTTTCACAATTCTTTTACTAACTAAAACAAATTATATATTTTTTT
>CATKHJ010834113.1:0-14233 GCA_949750685.1 Vernicia montana
TATAATATTTTTAAAAATATTATATTTTTTAACTACAAAAATTTTATGTAGAGTAAAGAAAATGAAATTATAAATTTATGTATAAAGAAATGAAATTGTATATTTATTAATAAAATAATGAAATAGGGAGTGAAATAGAGAATTTTGTTACTTTGATATTAATTATATATTAAATATTTGCCATGCTAACAATCTAGTGGATCCGTGGCGCAATGGTAGCGCGTCTGACTCCAGATCAGAAGGTTGCGTGTTCGATTCACGTCGGGTTCAATTATCGTTTTTAAGTATTCTTCAAAACTGTAAGTCTGTTGAATATCTAATTTTCCTCAAATCTTACCCTTGTTTAACACGAACTTTTGAATTTCTTCTTTGGAGGATAAATTTTTAAATTTTTTTATTATATTTTAGGCCTGAAACTTTTAATTTTAGTTCGTAATATCTATGTCATAAAACATTTTAATTATTTTTCAAAATTTTATTGTGTGAAATATCCAATTTTCATTTTTTTTTTCTATTGTATACTAGTTTTGAAAATTTTGGGGGATAAATGATTAATTTTTTTTTAATTATATTTTAGTCTTGAAAATTTTAATTTTAATTATATTTTAGTTTGTAATTTTAATAATATTTTTCAAAATTTTATTATGTGGAATATCTACTTTTCAATTTTTTTCTATTGTATTCTAATCTTTAAAATTTAATTATATTTTGGTTCGAAATATTTATATTAAAAATATTTTAATCTCTCAAAATATGTAATATAAAAACTAAAACTTTTTCTTTTTCTTTGGGCAGAAGGTAGAAAGAAATAAGGTGGAATTTAGGAAACTCTCACAACATTTGAAAGCAAAAGATTATAACATTAATTGTAACTAGCAAAAAAAATCTCTCTTTTCTCTCTAATTTCTCTCGCATATGCTCCCATTGGCTACCCTCTGGTGGCCTGAGTCACCGAAGAGCCTCCCTTTCTTCTTCTTTTTCTTTTCTTAGTTTTTTAAATAAATTTTTTAAAACCTTGCATGGATTCTTTTTTTCTCTAGATTTAATAGGGTTATTCCATTTTTTGTTTGTGTCTTTATTGGATTTTGTGGCCGCTTCTATGGTGGTGCTACTTTGGTTGTTCTCCCATCTTCAACATCTTATAGTTCTTCTTAGAGATAAAGGTTTGTGGAAGGATGATGTTTCCTTTACAGCTAGAAAAATAACTTTATGGGGATTAATTGTATGGTGTAGTTCTAGCGCATTGGTCAATCAGATATGACAAATCCGGTTGGAGATTTCAAATCCTAGCCTTTTTTGGCCCGGTACTCTTGTGTTGGTTTAGCGATGAGGAAGATTAAGGCTATTTCAGTGCAACATCCATCGTATATGCACTTATCATTAGAGCAACCTATTGTTATTTAATTATAGAAAAAGAACAAAAAAAAATATCTTATGATTTGACCATCTTATATTTTGGGATTTGTGAAAATTTTGACAAAACAAGGTATGGCTTTCTTTCGTTAGCAATATTAAATTCATAGTGCTAATAGCGTTAATTAGTGTTGGCGTGATACTTTGCGTGGTATAAATGTCACTATTATTATATTAGCGCCACATCATCATATACTAACAACGTTAGAATTGTAAATTTTAAATTGTTAATAGTATAAATTACAAATCTATTTCTATCAAAAAAAAAAAAAAATACGGATTCTAAATTATATAAAAATCAAACCACAATGTATTATTTTGTACTTTTCCCTTTAGTTATTATTCTTTGTCAATTCTAATGGTTAATTGGTTTTTTCATCCATTAATGTTTGAAAAGTGAGAGAAATGGATCGATAATGATAAGAATTTATAATAATATAATAATTATTTTAATAATATAATATTATTTCAAGAGTCTATTTGTTATTATTTGAGCTGTTAAATATTAAAATGTTGAGTAGAATCATTAAAATTTATTTTAAAGTAAATTTTATATATTATAATCATAAAAGTCTAAGACAATTAAATATTATTTTCAACTCATCATTTTCGAGAAAAGCAATTATAAAATCAATGTGAAACAAATTCTAATTATATTAATAATATACAAAAATAATTACTATAAAAAAAAATACATAAGAGAAATACAATAAAGTATTATGTGATTTGATATTTATTTTAAATAGAGATTACATTTTTTTGTGGTATTTTAGTATTTTATATTTGTCACCGTTAAATACTTTACTGTCAATTCACTAACGCCGCTTATTTTACTGACGTGATAGATTTTTCATAATAATTTTTTTTTGAAAAAAGTACAGGAAATTATCCTTGATTTATTTACGTAACACTTTAGTAACTTGTAGGTTTCACGAAAATAATTTTTTATTATAAAAAACTTCCCACGTAAGTAAAAATAAACGATATTAGTGGATTGACAATGAAGTGTTTATCTGTGACAAATACAAGATACTAAAGTGTCAAAAAAAACATCATCCTCTATTTAAAATAAACGTCAAATCACAAAATATTTTACTGTATTTTTTCTAAATATATATATTAAAATAATTAATATATAAAATAATATACCTTAAAATTGTTTATTTTTTACACTAACAGGTTTAATTTAGCGATATAATACAAAAACATATGATTTATATAAATTACTTTAATTGTCTTATATTTTAATTGTTCTATCTGTTAGGGTGCACATGGTTCAGTTTGAGCAGTTTTAAGATTTTTTTTCAAACCGAACCAATAATAGTGGTTTGAAAAAATTCGAACCGAACCAAATTGCTAAGAGTAATTGAACCATCTAACCCATAGATATACAGTTTGGATAGTTTTGTTCAACTCTGACGGTTTATTAATTTTAAAATATTTTTTTTTTTTATATTACACTTGAATTTAATATAAATATAATTATTTAACTTTTTAAATCATAATAAAATTATTAATAATTTGTAAAATTCTTAAAACTACATCAAAATTTTATTATAAAAAAAAATATTTCTAATTTATTATACTATAAAATCTACTAAATATCAAAATATATAATTTTGTGTGTATATAGTATATGGCGATTCGGTTTGGTTTGGTTCATAAAATTATTTAAATCAAATTAAATCAAATCAAATCAAATCGTTACTTATATAAAACCATAGTTTATAATCAGATTGATTTGGTTCGAATTGATTTAGACAGTTCGGACGGTTTGTAAACACCTCTGCCTACCCTTTTAAAAAGGGCTACCTACCCTTTTAAAAAGGGCTACTTATATAAAACCATAGTTTATAATCAGATTGATTTGGTTCGGATTGATTTAGACAGTTCGGACGGTTTGTAAACACCCCTGCCTACCCTTTTAAAAAGGGCTGCCTACCCTTTAATATATACATATACCCTTTAAAAAAGAACAGACAAAACAATAAGAATCTAAGACAGACAAATTTTTTTTTTTTTTTTTTTTTTTTTGGTGCCAATGTTGTCTAAGGGTAGTCTAAGGTTAAGAATTTCCACCCTTAGACAACTTGTTGTGGGACATTAAGATTGTTGGGCATAATAAATAGAAAGAGAAAGGCTGCAACTTTTGGTCCACATATTGGTGAAGTTACTATAAGGGAGGTCCTAAAAATAATAATAATTGATGCAAGATGATAAAAAACTTACATGTGGTTTAGGTTTGGTTTAACTTTTGAAAGTTAGCGATAATAAAAGAAAATTTTAAAAGTTATATAATCACTAGTTTTTGAAATTATAGCTACTAAAAGTTTGATTTTGAATTAAAAGTTAAAATTTATAATTTTTTATAAAAAATATCATTAAAATTTAAAATAATTACAAAAATATTTTCTAATATATATATATATATATACATCATTGTTTTGATTTTAAATATTTTAATATCTACATACATTTACATAATTAAATACAAATTAATTAAAACGTATCGTTATTTTTATTAATATATTTTATGTATAATTTTAAATTATTAATTGAATATAATTAAAATTTATTATAATATATATAAAATAATATTTTTATTCATCATTTTATAATAAATTTCCAATTTCAATAATAATATTCTATAATTATTTACAACAACTGATTGACTGTTGACTGTTAACAGCTTTT
This sequence comes from Vernicia montana, assembly GCA_949750685.1. NCBI lineage: Eukaryota > Viridiplantae > Streptophyta > Magnoliopsida > Malpighiales > Euphorbiaceae > Vernicia > Vernicia montana. The sequence goes on from CATKHJ010834113.1 coordinate 4,108, forward strand.
AGTTGACTGTTCACAGTTGATCATTACTGCTAAACTAAACAGACTCTTAATCCCTTTTATTATTATTATTTTTTCAATATAAAAAATTAAAAAAATCGTTACTAAACTCTAATTATGAAATTCTCTTTTTTCTCACTTCACAGCTTTGAATGCACTGTTCTTATTAAAAAAAAAAAAACGTTTTCGTATCTTCTTAATCTGAAATAACTGAGAATTAGGAAAGATTATTTTTTAGTGTACATATAGATTATTTTTTAGTGTACATATATAATAGATTTTGATCCTTATGTAGAATTATAATATGTTGAATATATGCTTGGTCAAGTATAAATAAGTTGAATTTAAGGTCATATTTGTTTGGTTTTGGAATTGGAAATGCATGGAATATAATTTATGAATTATAATTTTATTTTTTACTTTGATTCATAACAACTTTAATTTTTTTAAAATATTTTATATTTGAATAACTCTAATTGGTTTTTAATTATATATATAAAGAATAATTTTCAATTTAATACATAAAATTTATTTAATTATTTAAAAATTAAACTTAGAATTGAATTTTTTAAATTTAAACATGCATTCATTTCTATTACTATTTCAATTCTAGTTTAATAAATTGAACAAGCCTTATTAAAGTTATTAACCTAATATTTTTTTTTATAAAAAAATATTAAACTAATAATGGTAGAATGCTTACGAGAAGAAAATTTCAATATATATATATATCAAAAACAAATCAAATCCTAATTTTATATGTTTGTATATTCCTTAATTCGACTGATTTTAATATATAAGATTTTAATTGTTCCTGTAAATTTAATAATTATACTTTAATAGAAATATGAGTTATTATGCACTTGTACATATAATTTAATTAGTAAAATGTAGTGGTAGTACATCTTTCAATTGAATAATAAATTTATGTTCGAGCTCCATCTTCTAAATCTAATTAATCATAACGGTTAATTTTCATAACGGACTACAAGTAATACGCCGAAACCAAGAGATACTTCTCAAATCGACTAAAGAATTTGGTGAGTATGCATAGGAGTAATAGTTGAGTGGAATCATTTATTTTATAACTCAAATTTATATATATATTAAAATAGATCACATACATAAATTTTTTTTTTTTTTTATGATAATAAAGAAACCAAATACAAATATATATATATATATATATATATATATATATATATATATATATATAATAAGGTAACAAGTTCCTGATCAGGAAATCCAAATAGGATATTTTATTCTCATTGCATTATTATATATAGATTCTAACTTCTAAGTCCGTTTCTTCAAAATTTCACTTTACCCTGCAACACAACAGCCAAAACAAAAATCAATCTATGAATACTGCAACTTACAAAATGCAAATAATTAATATTTATTTATTTAAAAAACAACCATATGCAAAAATATCTCATCATGAGTCGATCATTAAGACTTTATGTGATAGGTAAAATGAAAGATATATAAATTTTTTAAACCCTAGTAATCTCATTATCTATCGACTGTTAATGATCTATCGATTATTGATAATCACAATTATTATCACCAAAATTACTGTTAATGACCGTTATATTTTATTATTTTTATATTTAAAAATAAATTTAAAAAAAATTATTATTAAAAATCTAAATATATTTATAGTCTTACAAATTGACAGGTTGAACATGAAGGTTTAAAACTTGAGAATTAGGCTAAATTACTTACTTGCTGCAATCTGTGCTAGGGCTAATTTTGTAGGGAATGCTAACACCACATTTGCCAGGAAGGCCAGCGGCAAGGCCAAAGTTAATTCCAGTAATGCTACCGGAAGCGGTTTTAATGCATTTGCAAGCCGCTTGGCGATCAGGAGTAGTCTTAGCTGCTGCATTAAGGGACTTAATCCCATTGCAGCACCCAGGAGGCACAGTTCCACCACTCCTCAAATAGGGTATGCATGGTGCTAAATTGCTAGTCACTTGCCCACATGTAATGGCCGCATGGGCTAGGGGTTCACCCACCACCATGCACATAAGCACCACAAAAGCCAACTTGGTTGCCATTGAACTTGCCATTATATATGTCTAAGCTAATTAAATAAACACTAATAATGTATGAATGAAGATTTCAAAAGAAGAGAGATTGTTATGGTAAGTTCTTGAGTGAGTACTAATGCTCCTAGAAATGGTGTTTATATAGGGCCATCCCCCACCCCCCCCCCCCCTAATTATTAAATTTTTATTCATTGTCCTGAATTAGGTAGGATACATTAATTGATTTTTTTTTTTTTTTTTGTGTGTGTATAGATCGGAAATTTTTAAGGAGGGAATAGAACTTTTAGGGATTGAATTTTGTCTATAACCTGTTAAAAATCCATGGAATTTATCAAAATCTATAGAATTAAAAATCTGAATTTTTTATTTCATGAATTTATATAATCTCACTTGTTTGGTATAAAAATTAAATTCATAAAATCGGAGGGTATTTTTCTAGTAAAAATTAACTTAATTTACAAAATTTCACATCTATTATAAAATTAAAGATTTTTCAAAATTTCACATTCTATACGAAATTTTATAACTTTCCAAAATGAAAAATTGTGGTGAATGAAAATTTTTAAATAATTTATACATTTCACCATTTTTATTGTGCTAAATAGAGATTTATACCAAAACGATTGATTAGTCAAAATCTCTCGTCTAAACTTCCTCATACCAAATTTAGTGTACAAGTAATTAATCACTAAATTATTGAATTGTGAAAATCACCCAGTATGATTGAACCAAATGTTTGTTGATATTTCAATCCCACCGGCATTTCTACAAGTGGAGTGCACGAACTAAGGGTGGCATTTATGAGTGAGTTCATAGAGAGTTGATTAGCCGTGGTTGGTTGATTAGTTAGTTGGTTTTCAGTTAATGAATTCATATCAATAAACTTTTAATTTAGTAATATTGATATTATTTTTAAAATTAAAAAAAAAAATCTCAAGTTCGAGTTTTAATGGATTAAATTTAAAAAAAAAAGAAAGAATGATGGGTTCAGGGTAGCGATGGAGCCAAGAAAAATTATTCAAGGAGACCAGAAGAAAATTTGAATACTTTATAATTAAAAATTTTAATGATAAAAACTTGTATTGTAAGATAATTAAAATTTTCTTTTATATATATAAATAAAGAAGTGAAATTTAAAAAAAAAAATTAAGAAGAGTCATACACCAAATTTAAAAGACTCATATATATATATATATATATATATATATATATATATATATATATATAATGTACCTCATATTGTTAATGGAGGGTCCATCATATAGATCTGAACGGTAGGACCTGTAGACAAATAAATGAAGGGTCAGGATCTCCCCCGGGTTGACCTGGCAGGCGGCGGGAAGCCTCCAACACTAAAGTTAATGAACTGGTCCAAAGTATAGAGAGAGAGTGAGGAGAAGAAAGAAAGTGAAAATGAGAATGGAATCATTTTTTTACCTTTTTTTTACCTATTTATAGGGGAAAATAGGAACTCTATGTACACGTGTCCTCTAGCTATTGAAAGCTATTTTTTGTCCTTATTAGAGACACCCACTTTCTAGTCTGATTGAGTGTACCAAGGAGTAGGCTAAGGGAGTAGATAAATCCTCTTATTACAATAAAATCCATCTATATGGCAGATAAAAAAGCTAGACTTACGGTAGCTTGTGAGCTCGATTTGAAGATAACTAGATGCATGAACAGAGAGGTGCGAGCTGATGTGGAGGCAGTTCGATTCCTGAAGAGAAATGCGAGCTAAGAAATTAAAACAGTTGTTGTTTACAGTCCAATTGACTGATTTGTGGTATTCCAACGCATATATGATTGAACTAGGGTCATAGAATACGTCGGGTAGTCAAAAAGGAGCTGCTGGAACTTGGGCCCACGTGTCACCACTGTTATGGCTTTGGGGATCGAAAATCATACCACTAGGAGCGTATTAATGTAAGGATTCCAGAAATGCCCTTCATTCGTCGCCCGTTGGCCAGAATCCGCCAAAGAAGGTTCAGTGGCCAATTTTTCAATATGTGCTTTTGGTGATGGATTGGTGATAATATGGGTATAGAAATGAAGCTTGGAGGAAGACAATTTCAATGACACTAGAATCGTCGTGAAATGAGGCTACAATCAGCCTGAATGAGCGTAGAAAGCTCACAGCCTATTGAACAATCGGAAGGTGATTGTGGGCTTGTCTGGGGGTCGTTTGTGGCAGTCTTTTGGGGAATGGCCGATCAGCGGCAGGGCTTTTGCAATGGTGGTGGCGGTGTCAATTGTAGGACGTCGGAATTGAGGTTACCGATAGGCAGTCCCTTTTTCTTTCTCTTTGCTCTTTTCCCGATCTGCCATTTTCTTTCTGCTTTTTTTTTTTTTATTTATTTTTTATGAAGGATGCTCATATTTGATGGATCAAAAATAGTGGTGACCGAAAATATTGAATCTAGCAAAAATGGGAAGGTAGGGACTATTGACCCCAAGGTTTCCTAAGTTTTTAAGTAAAAACCATAGGAGTCATTTATGTGTTTTCTGCTTTTGACACCCAAAATCATTTTTAAAAACATTGTTATTACTTATTATAATTCAAAATAAAAAAATTAATAATTTTATTTTTTTAATTGCTTTTTATAATAATATTAAATTAAAAAAATAAAGGTACATTGAACAAAATTAGGGAAATTGGGTGCATAACAAACGCATAATAATAACTTGAAGAAAAAAAAATGAAGAAGAAATAAAATTTTGCAACATAAGCATTGTTTGTTACTAATTTTCAATAATAGAAAAGATGAAGAGAAAACTAATTTATTGTAAAAGATTGTTTGTTATCAATGCATTAGAATTCATAATAAAATTAATGAACATGTAATTATTAAATGAGAAAGAGAATGAAATTAATTTAAATTCTAAAATGCTGTAATTTTAATTAAAAAAATAAAGAAGGTTATTCTTATATTTTTATATAGCATTAAAAAAAATTACCTGTATAATCCTTTTGATCTGGATCAATTTGATCCAAAAAGCATTTTCGAACAAAGAATTAGTTGTATTCTTAAAAGGAAAATTGGACTATAATTAGGGACAAATAAAAATGAAAAGATGGACTATCAATTAGGGACAGAGGGAATATAATCTGATTAAAAATGAAAATGTTTGGTGTTGATATATGCCACTATAACTATTATTATTAGTAGTATTTTATAAAAAAAGTGTAATTAAATAAATACTGATCCAATTAAATCAATATTTTTTATTTTTTTAATTTAAATTATATATCTTTTTCTTTTATAAATATATAGTTATGAAAATGAAAATAATTTATTATCAGAAGACATATTTCATAGAATTCAAACATTAGGTTGTTGCCCATCCTTTTCTGCCATTATTGAGATTGAATTTGAGGCACTAGAAGTTCATGCCAATTCAAATGTGAGGTTGTGATCAATCAACCTTTTTGCAAGTCTATCACTTAAATGGTATTAATACATATCAAATCTGATGCATGGCTTAGCATTTAATTTCAAGGGTTTCTAACTGTACCCTAAATCAATGACGGAGGGGCCCCTAACTTGATGAAATTCATTATATAATACATATGTTAATGGATCCAACCGGCCAGTTCAACCAAGTGACCGATTATGAGTGTCGATTTTTTTTTTTTTTTTTATGCAAGTTATGGGTATTAGACCCATGACCTTTAAGTAAAAAATAGCTCTAAATCACTAACCACTTGATCTAGACATTGTATACTAGTCATTCTCTTCACAATTTATTTTTATAACCATGAAAATAAAAAATTAATAATATTATTCACCTAGTAAATATATATTATTAATTTAATTACTTTTGGTTCAATATCGATTTGACTCATGTTGAATCTCTTGATCCGTGACCCCGTATTCTCACTGATTCTAAAATCGGGCCAGATCTAAAAACTATATATATATATATATATATATATATATATATATATATATATATATATATATATATATATATATATATATATATATAACAGTTTCTAATAGTCAAATGACACGTGTAAATAGAGATTCCTATTTTCTCCTGTAAATAGGTAAATGAAAGGTAAAAAAAAAGATTACATTCTCATTTTCACTCTCTCTCCTCTCCTCACTCTCTCTCTCTATACTCTAGACCAATTCACTGACTTAGGCTTGGATGCTCCCCTCCGACTCAACTTCAGGGGAGCTCTTGACCCTTAATTTCTTTGTCTACATGTCTTATCTTTCAGATCTACACGATGAACAATCCTTCAACAGTATGAGGTACATTTTTTTTCTTATCAAAATGATGTCGTATATGGGAAACGACAAAAAAAAAAAAAGTTTTGTCCCTGTTGGCCCAAATATGGCAAATCCTAAAGGGGGTGAATAAAATTTTCAAAAATCAATTTCAATTTAAAAACTTTTACTTTGAAAAACTTGAATATTAAAATAATATTAGCGGAAACAATTAATCAAAGCAAATAAGCAATTTTAAGTTTATATGAATATCTAAACAATTCAAACAAACAAGTAAATAATCAACAAATATAAGAGTGTAGGGAAGAGAGATTCAAACACAAGATTTATGGTGGTTCGGCCAACTCCTTACCTACATCAACTCCTCAAGTTTCACTTGAAATTTTCACTATCAACGATCCTTTTACGGGTGTAAGATCAAACCCAAGTGTTTCCAAACTCACACTCAAACTTCTTACAAGTGTTTCAATGGCTAATACTTAAACCCAAGTGTTTTCAAGGTATACACTTAAACCTTTCCAAGTATTTTTATGGCTCTCACACAACCTTTACAATAGAAAACGATTTGAAATTTAGAGTAACTCAAGACTTTGACGAATAGCTAGTACAAAAGATAAAAGAATGTAATCTAGCTTAAAATAAATTTGAACACACAAATATGAGAAATGAAGTTTTTGTGTTTTAGCTCAATGAATAAAGAATTTAGAGTTTGAGAACTTTGATTTGCTTGTAATATATATTATTGATGTGTAAAACTTCTCTTAACTTCACCTTGAGTCTTTAGATATATATATAGGTCTTCATTCCATGTTCAAACAACCATTTTAGTGCTATAAAAATGGTACTAAACAAGTTCTAACGGTTATATAACGACTATATTCTAGCAGCTATATAACGGTTAGTTCCAACGGCTATATAATGGCTACATTCAAAAATTTGAAATCTTGAGTTATACAACTCCAAATGATAATCCTTTTTTTTTTTTTGGTTAGAAACTTGCTATGAAGTGAGGGACAAGAGTTTTGAGAGAAATAGTTTTTAGCAGGAGGAGCTTATTTCGCAGAGAAAGACAGAGACAGTTTTTCGTAATAGACTTTTCTCTTATTCCATTCCACTTTAAAATTTAAACACTTTTCATTTATATTTTTTTATTTTCATTAGTCATTCCTTAAATAAAGATTGTATTTAGTTCTTGGGGTATTTATTTTGTGCAAATACCAAGAGATTGAATTTGAGCACTGAATCAATTGTAAGTTTATTTCTTTATTATTTTTATCTTTTAATTATTGGATTGATAATATTAATTCAATGTATTACTTTGATATTAATGATATGGAGATTATTCTTTATTTTCCCATAAACTAAATTTATTTTTGTCTGGGATTTTGTATGAATCTATCATGATATGAATATTGAATAAAAATTCCTTTTGATTATCTTTATCTTTTCTTAATTGAATTGATTAATTGATTATAAACAAATGCTTAGCTACCATTTGTATAACATAGGTTATGAACGAAGGAACAAGAGTTGAAATTTATTTTCGGATCTCATTCTTTTAAGATCTTAAAATAAATTAGAAATATAAGTTTTAAGATTAAAATTTAGTTTTTAATATATAATTTGATAAATTGATTTCTATGAATGCGATTGCTAATAGACTGATTTTTATTTTAAAAAATTATTAAAAACTTATTCTTTTAAGTATAATCAATTGGATTTATTCATAAACATAAATGATTGATAAGCGGATTACGGACCCTAAACATTTTTCATCTATTGCATAAAAAATCTACATTTGTATTATTTAATTTTCTGTTTTAAAATTATTTCTTTTTAAAAATCAAACAAAAATATTTTTACATTTAAATTCACTTTAATTCGAAACAATTAAAATCCATTTGTAATTCCTTGAGAAAATACGACCTTGGGTGCTTACTATATACTACAATTGCCCTGTTTACTTGCGGGTCGCTTTTGGATAGTATATTTTGAGGCAATTAAAATCCATTTGTAATTCCTTAAGAGAATACGACATTAGGTGCTTTATATATACTACAATTACCCTGTTTACTTGCGGGTCACTTTTGGATAGTATATTTTGAGGCGAACAAGCTCTCAATCACAATCTATGTACATATTCATGACAAATAAAATGGAATTCATATAAATTCACAAAGGTATCATCAAAATCATCATATAGCATCAAATATCACGAATGACGTTGCATACATCAATAAATAATCATCTCTAAACACATTAAAACATATATAATCAAGATTAAGATTTAGGAGTACCACTTTTGTCTTAATTTTCTTGATTTTATATTGTTGATATTCACATTGAATGAGGAGTTCTACTTTTCCAATCCATTTTGAGAAACTTCACATTTGATCTTCATTGTTCTCTCGCATTTTAACTATTTATTGATAGCAATCTTCTCATTAGCTATTTCATCTTCAATCTCTAAATGGAGGTGGCTTAGTTGCACCATTGAATCTCGCATATCCATTCCAATACTTTGGAGTTTGATGCCAATTGAAATAATTTGGCCTTTGGTTATTGCCAATTTGTTCATTTCCTCTACATCTTTCTTTTCTTGAATCTTGCATCCAATGATAAAATAGTTTTCTAGGTACCCATCTTTCTTTAGGTCCTTGATAGTTAGTCTTGACAATCCAAACCGTTTTAGTTTTGGATTGTTTCTTCTTCATAAAGCAATTATAAGCAATATGACCATTTTTTTCACAATGAGAGCAATATTTATGAAATGACATTTTACTTCTTGCTCCATATGATGATGTATGATGGATAAATTTTATATCTTTACAAAGATAAGCTTTATGTCCATATGCATGGCAAGAAAAACAATGACCATGAAACTTGTATGCATTGTCATGTTTATTACTCACAAAAGACTTATGTCTATATGCATAATTGTGAGTATGCCTAGAATGATCATGTTTAACATGAGACACTTTAGCAACATTCACTTGTGTGCTACTTGATGTATGATCATTTGAATAATGAGATGCTTTCACAAAATTAGTCTTGTGTGTGCTAGGTGATGCATCATTATAGCCTAATCCTTGTCTTATGCAAGATGATCTTTGAGAACCTAGCAAAGTATCAATAATTTCCTTTCCTTTAGCAAAATTTGACAATGATGATTTCAAATCAATAATCGCATTTTTAAGAGCTTCATTTTCCTTTTTGAAATCTTCATTTTCTTTCAAAAACTATAACAATATAATGTTTGAATGATTTTTTTTTTGAGTTTATGAACTAAAATCTTAACCTCCGTTCATTTTCAAATTTCTACTTGTAAAAAACCCTGAAAAAATTTACCAATAATAAAAAAAATTAGTAAAAACAACACAATTAAAGAATGAATATGTGTAGAGGTGAGCACGGTTCAGGTAAAGTCGGAGATTTGAAAATTTCTTAATTGAACTAAAATTTCGGAAATTTAATTATTGAAAAATCGATTTTGACCTTTTTTATTGATTTGAATTTGATTATTAGATCAAAAAATAAATAATAAATTTTATTCAATTATAAATTTTCTAATACTAATGTGGATGGTTTACTTTTAACTAGATAAAAAAAATAAAATTTAATATGATGTATAAAAAGTGATTTGTGATATCACCTAATTACTAAACTAAAAATTTACTATTAAATAAAATGTTAAAAGTCATTATTATTATTATTATTATTATTATTATTATTTGATAAGTCACTCCAATCATAATTAAAAAATATTTAATTATATATATATATATATATATATATAAAATTAAAAATTAATTAAATTAATCTAAACATTTTAATTTTTAG
>CATKHJ010834362.1:0-15823 GCA_949750685.1 Vernicia montana
TTTGATTTTTTAATTTATTTTTTTGATAGATCGATTAATACTTGGGTAAGAATTATAATGAAATTGATGTTGGATAGATCAATAATAGGTATGAAAATTAATTATTGAGATGGTATGAAAATTGATTTAATGGGAAAAAAAAATGGGAAAAGAATTTTAATTTTTTCTCAGTTTAATTTTATATTGTGGTTGAAAAAGAAAATTTAATTACAATTTAGGGGTATTTTAGACTTTCCATAAAATTTTAACTGAAAATATAACAGAATGATTACTTAGTTTGACGGAGTGAAACATGAGAAATTAAAGAGTGACTTTTTTAAAATGCAGAGACGAAGTCATTATTTTAAATAAATCTCAAGGACTAAATAGTACTTTACCCATAATTATATTTTGTACTCCTCAGCACAAACCAAAAGGATTGAAGATGCAATTAATAGTTAACTGTAAAATATATTTTATATTGCTAAACATTATTATATTAAAATTCGATATTTTTTCATTAATTAACTATAAAAATCTCATATGTTAATAATTTAATCATATAGTATTTAAAATTTTTATTTAAAAAATAATTTTAAAGTGAAATTTTAATAAATTATTTTATTATTTAATTTATTCACAAGTATTAAAATTATTATATATTTTTTAAAAAATTTTAAAAATTAACTTTCAGCCTGGGCAATGAGTAGAGTATAAAATTAATTTTTATATAATAAAAAATAGGAATAAGAATCAAATATTTATATGATGTTTATCATAAAACACATTGACTCTTAATATATTTTTGAGGTATAAATATATTTTTGAGGTAACAATTAACTGTTAAAGCGCTCCGATGACGTCACAATTAACTATTAAGATGCTCCAATGATTAAGGTTGACGTTCTTTTCTTCTCTTTTTTATTTGTGGATCTCACTATCAGTCCTACGTGGACTTAAGGCTAACTCTACCCATCTGAAATAGTTGTTGGACTTAAGATAGAAGTAGTGGAAGACAATCCGCCAGGCCCATGGAACAATTTTGTCCTGCGAACACGGATTTTTATTGTTTAATGTTATTGTTTTTCACATGTAACATAAAAATATGGACTTATGCGAGAACAAAGAGCTTCCACAATAATTTATTTTAAAATAAAATATTATTTAGTCTCTAAATTTACATAAAATAATAATTTCGTCTTTGCAATTTAAAAAGATTATTATTTAATTCCTAACATTTAATTCCATCAAATAAAATGATTATTTCATCTAAACACATAGAAAAAAACTAAAATATCTCTTATTTTCTTTTAAATTTTTCCTTTACTGCTATGATTGTATAATTCTCTCTCTTTTCCTGTTTTTGTTAAATTTATTAATTAATTTCTTAAATATAATTATTTGTAGTTATAGATTATAATATAGATGGATGTTATATAATTAATTCCTTGCTATGATTGTTTAATAATACGGTGAGTTTGATTTGTTGCACACCATGGTGTTTGTTTGTTTGGAGTCTCTCTCTTGTTTCTCTCGATCTCTTCCACACCATGAATTGCTTTCGTTACCGCTGATTTTAGACTTCAACTTCTTTATCGCAAACAAAGCTCAGATGTTGAGAACCCATCATGGGCAAGCATAAGCAAAATTGAAGCCTCCTTAGCTGCACATGATTTCTTATGAAAGATATTCTTGTCTCTCACCGTGTCAATAGCTAACAATGCTTAGCTCTCCCATTCCTTCCTCACATTCACCATCCTACTATATGCATCCTTTGATGGACAAAGAAAATATTTCAAAATGCAAATTACCTCAGTCAATCCAAGATCCGAAGCATGTTTAATACATAGACAAAGCTAATCAGACCTTTTTTTCACTACAAGACTTGTAACCAAATTCGAATAACATGAATGATCAACAATCCCTTTAACAATCAAGGCTTCCACTAAATCCCAGATCTCCAAACTAACATAGGCTTCCAAAACCAAACCTGCCACAACTCGACCCATCAAGAATTCCATCTTCTCAATCAAGACCCGAGTATAGTCATTATCCAAGGAATCAACCTCAACTGCAATGGTTTAGCTGATTGCTGGATTTTTGTTGGTAAATAGATTTTAATTTGGTTTTGAAGAGGTTGAGGGAGAGGTTATTTTAGATATTAGAAAACTATTTTTTTATTTTTAAATTTTTTGACGAAAAAATGTAAAAAAAATTAGATGAAATGACCATTTTGTTTAACGAAATGAAATTTCAGAAATTAAATAGTGACTTTCTCAAATTATAGGGATAAAATTATTATTTTAGACAAATTTTAAGGACTAAATAATACTTTATTTTTTTTATTAACTAATTATTTCAAAAAAAATATATTTTTAAATTTTATATGTATATATAAAATAAAATGGCCATAATCGTTATTCTCTCCATTGATAAGATAAAAATAAAACTCATTCCTAAATCAGATTCTTTCTCTATTCTCGTGATGATGCATCATAAACTAATCCAGTAACCACAAATCCCTTAGCTTCCCACTCTTTCAAGCACTTATGGCGCTCTGCTTCATTTCTTGAACAAGTGTGCACTCTAGCTCCAAACCCAGCAAACTCCACTATTGCATTTCTATAAAATCCCAAAATTAAAAATTAAAAATTAAAAAGCAAGTGATTTCATCAAATGGGTCTTATCAAACTAACATAGGCTTCCAAAACCAAACGGAGAAGAGAAGAAAAGAACCGGAATGTTAACTATTGGAGTGCGTTAAATTATGACGTCGTATGTATATTTGTGACTTTAAAAATATTAAGGGTCGATGTATTTTTTATGATATACATTAAGATTAGGAGCACATTTAAATCTTATTCCTAAAAAATAAGTAATTATTATCTATTATTTCATGAAATTCCTTCTTTATCTTTGGGTTCAAAATTAATTTTTTCTAAAAATAATGTCAAATATGGCCTTAGTTTTTCTTAGAATCAATACCAAATCCAATTTTCTAAGTTTCATTATAGATTTGTTTTTCATTCAATCTTTAATAAATTAATTTACTTTATAATTTCCTTTTCAACTCTCCGCAAATTTAATTTGACTTTCACAAGCCTATAATGAGCGAGAGAAAGAGAATTGAATTTTTCATTTTAGATTTCTATTTTGTGATTGAAAAATAAATAGAGAGAGAGTCTTTCAAATATGTAACTTGCAACATATGAAAATATTCAAACTAAAGTTGTTACTGTTGTCCTCTTTTAACTTGGTCTCCCAATTTCTTTCTACAATGTTTTGATGATGATTTTAAATATATCCATAGCTATATATCTTATTTTTATGACTCATTTTATAGTTTACTAGGTTTATAGATGAAACTTAGATTTTATAACCATTAGATTAGTGTTTTTTAATTATGACCATTAAATTAAATGACTGACAATCTACTGAAGTGATAAACTTTATACACAATCTCATGAATACAATATCATTATTGCAAAATCATTAATAAAAAAATTATCACTCTTTAAATTAATTGTTAAATATTCTTAGTGTATTATTATTTTTCTTGGACTAAAAATATTTATTAAAAGATAAATAATTAAAAAAAAAAAAAAAAAGCTTAAGTCTGTTCTTAAAAGAACATATGACCAAGCAAATGAGACATTATGGGAGGCGTCCATTTCTTACAATAAAGACGCCTCCTTAACCTCAATTATATATATATTTTTATTTTTTATTTTTAATTATATTTAATTATATCTATTTATTATTATTATTTGAAATGATGATGATTCACTTATTAAATATTCCTTTTACTTATTTAACTTATAATACCAAATTAAAATATTATTAAAAATTATATAATAAAATATACACATTAAATATTTTTTTAAAAAATATTAAAATAATTTTGTATTATAATTATTATTTTAAAAAAAATATTATCTTAACATATATCGACTATTTGCATATATATTATTAACCTAAATTTATATAAAAAAATTTAAATAATATGATGGACACGATATATAATCTTTAAATATTATAAAATTTTATATTATATAATTAAAATAATTATATAACATTTATAATAAATAATAATATTATTTTTATAATTCTATATCAGTAAAAATTAAAATACAAGGAAGTTAATATTTTTCATAGGTCAATTTAATTTAGAATGCATTAATATATTTCCTAAATTTGAAAAGAAGCTCTATATACAATCTCATGAACAAAACATCATTATTGCAAAACCATTAATGAAAAAATTATCACTCTTTAAATCAATTATTAAATATTTTTAATATATTATTATTTTTCTTAGACTAAAAATATTTATTAAAATATAAATATAATTAAAAAAAAAAAGTTTAAGTTGCATGTTCTTAAAAGAACATATGACTAAGCAAATGGGAGGCGTCCATTTCTTACAAGAAAAGTGCCTCCTAGCCTTATATTAGTATATATATTTTTTATTTTAATTATAATTAGTTATATCTATTTATTATTTTTGTTTGAAATGGTCATTATTGACTTATTAAATATACCTTTTATTGATTTAAAAAATATATATATACCTTTTACATATTTAATTTATAATACTAAATTAAAATATTTCTAAAAATTATATAATAAAATATACATGCTAAATATTTTAATAAAAATATTAAAGTAATTATTTATTATAATTATTAAAAAAATGGCTTATATGTTTATGGTCATCCAATTCATACGGCCATAAGCAATATTGGTCGTCCAATTCATATGAATCGGACGACCACCAATATACTTTTTTTTCTTTTATTTATGTTTAGATTATATTAGATTTAATTATCTCATTCAATAAAAATAATAATATATTAAAGATATTTACCAATTGAAATAAAGATTGATAATTTAAAATTTATATATAGTGTCTATCATATTATTTAAATTCTATTTTGTAAATAAGTTTAACTTATAATATATATTGAAATAGTCGATTTATATTCAAATAAGTAAAATTTATATTTAATAAACTATTTATGACCATTTCAAATAAGTAGTATATAGATTAGATTACCTATAAGTAATCTAATTATATTAGATTATATGATATTTGAGTTAAATACTAATGTTGGGATATATATATATATATATATATATATATTAAAATTTATTGAAAATATTTTATGTTCAAATAGTATTTTTCTAAAATAATAATTATACTACATAATTATTTTAATATTTTTATCTTAAAATATTTAACATGTATATTTTATTATATATTTTTAGTAATATATGTTAAATAAATAAAAAATATATTTAATAAACTACTCATTCTCATTTTAAATAATAATAATAATAATAAATAGAAATAACTAAATATAATTAAAAAAATAAAATAAAAAACTAAAAAAATAATGAATACTAAGGGAGGCGTTTTTTCTTGATTTTTGAATTAGACTACCAAGCTTTTTTTATTTTTTATTTTTTGATTTTTTAATTAAATATAGATATTACTGTTTATTATTAATATAAAAAATTATATTCACATTTATATATATTAAATAAATAAGTAGTATATAGATTAGATGACCTATAAATCAAAGTGTCATTTAATTGTATTAGATTAGATGATTTTTATGTTAACCTGCTATCAAAAGTAAAAATATTAGTTTATCTATAAACTAAGTACATTGTAGCAAAAGCCTATTTTTATTTGGTACTTGCATTTCTTAATTATTTTTAATATTGATTATTAGGTTTAATTACCTAAGAATTTTTTACATTAAAAAAAAATTGTATAAGAAGATTTTGGAAAAATGACTAGAAATCATTGATGTCATTTCAATATTTTAACATTTTTACCAAAATGAAATTGGATATTGGGTTTAATTTTTTAAAACTCAACTTTAAATAAAATATATTACAAAATAATAAATTTCAATAGATTTTTTTTTTAAATTAACCCTACTAATGAAATATGAAATTACTATCAATTTTGTATTGTATTTAAAATATAAAAAAATTCTATTATGGACATTTTTTACTTTTATAAGACTCAATTTGTTTCGTGAAAAATAACTTATTTTTGAAAAATATTTTTCAAAAAAAATATTTTCTGAAAAATATTTTCCAAATAATTAATTTTCTATTATTTGATTAAAATATTAAAAATTTTAATTTATAAGACTATAAACATATTTAAATTTATAAAAATTTCATTGTTAAATATGAGAAAAAATGCATAAAAATAATAAATTTGGTGATCGCGGGTGATCGGTGGTGATTGTTAGTGGTCGCTGGAAGCCGGCGATGATCATCGGTGGTCTTCAGTAGTGAGTATCGGTGATCGGCAGATTAATAAATTTATATTTATATATTTTTCTTTCATTATAATGAGTTTGTCAAAATTTAAAAAATGGCTTTCCGTTTTGAAAAGAGGAAGTCATTTTTCTTAAAATTGATTTAATTTTTCATTGACCAAGAAAATATTTTCTGTTTACTAATTTTTCGAAATGTTCCAAATATTAGAAAATGCAGAAAATGTTGTCTAAAACATTATTTTCATCAAAACAAAACGAGCATAAATTTCTTGGGCACATCATCAAGACAATAAAATTATTTATTATTTTTAATCCTTTAATTAAAGTGTTATGTAAAAGTTTAAAATATATTATACAATTTCGAATCTCTATGTAAGATAGCAAAAGGTGCGAAAAGAAAAAGTGATCATAGATGTGTAATTTATTTAATATTTAATATACTAAAAGAATTTTAATATTTTATTGATTGCTCAAAAATCATCCTCTCATACTACTTTTTCATAATATATTCATTTATTTTAAATTCGATTGAGATTAAAAGTTTCATATTCTTTGTATATATGATCCCACCAATGTTATATATAACTTTTATGATATATTTATGGATGTCATAAAAGTAACAAAGTTACCATGAATTTCTGCTAACCATTCATTCAAAACCATTTGTTATGGGCAATTAATGGTTATAAACCATTACTATCTTAAGAAATTCTATTTTAAGTAAATTATATCCATTTTGAAAAGTATCCATAGCAACTACTACAATAGAAGCAAGAACCTTTGTTGCTTTGGATACATTCAATGTTGTTAAAATCGGATTGAAAGTTGAACTGATTTTTTTGTCGGTTCGTGATTCAATCAGTTTGATTGGTCCAATTTAATTGATCTGTCTTTTTTTTTTTTAATTTTATTAAGCTCAAAACGGCATGGTTTTAGGCAAATTTTGGTCTAACCAGTTCAACGATTTTTTTAGTTTTTTTGATTCACAAATTATCCGATTTTTTATAATTTAAAAATCGAACCATTAACCGGTTCGACCGACCAGTTTGGTCCGGTTTTAATAACACTGGATACATTAGTTCCTTGTTTCAAATATGGAAATAAATTTCCAAGATGTTATACCAAGAAACGAATTACTCTTGAAGAAGCAAATTCCTATAATCATGGTTGCTCAACTATTACGCAATGCCGAAGCTCTAATCATTCATGGTAATTTTTTTTTTTGAATATAATTAATTTTTTGTTATTGATATTTTGAAAATTCAATGAAAATTTTAAAATATGGATTGATCCCTTTTACTATATACTATAATTAATTGAAATCACATTGCTTTCATGCATCAACCTGCTCTTTCGACAAGTAACATATATTCAAGTTATAATTACAAAAAATTATAGTAATGACTACAATATGATAATTGATCTTCTCTAGATCAAACAAGTTGATTTGGGCTGAATCTCAATAGTTGGGCCTTAAAATGGATAACATGCAAAGATAAAACATTGTCAAGAGGGCCAGGCTTTTAGCCTGACAAAGAACCTCTGACGATCAAGTCAGTAAAGGTTAGCTGATTGGCTGCCAGAGAAGGAGATTTATCTTCTTTGGCCAAATAGCTTGAGAGCTTTTTAGTGAGAAAAAGGAGATGAGAGAGATGCAAAGTTCAAACTACCTTTCTCAAGGGTTCCTTTATCCTTTTTGTATGCCTTTGCCTGTTGAGTACAAGTGACAGTTGAGGAAAAGAAAGAGTGTCTCCTGATTGGTGAAGTTGGTACATAGGTTCTGAAGGCTAGGGTCTAAACCTGTCTCTTGTCAAGTAGCATACGGTTGATGGTGTTAGGAAGTATGGGTGCGCCGCTTAAACAAGACTTTCCTCTGACATGGACAGGCTAACGTTGGTACCTTATGACATCAGCTTCAGTTGGGACGCTTGTTGAGCAAGCTTTATTATTGTGAGGAAAGGCGAAGAGCTTTGGAGAGGGGGCAAAGAGGCAGCTTCACCTTGAACCTTGGGGATAGGATCCCTTGGGCTTGCCCTTAGTGGGTCTTCTTTTGGATTTTGATCTTTCTCTGTTGAATGAGATATATGGTCATAGTGGGCTTGGGTTGCCTTTGGGCCTATAACTTTGCTGGCTATTTTTGTTCCTCATCAGAGGCCCCCTTGTTTCCTTGAGGCGAAGATCTTAGATGAAGCCTTAATAGAAACACTTCATCTTCTGTTCAGTTTCGCCTAAAGGCACATTTCTTTCTTGTTTGTAATTTGCTTCGTCAGTAACGAAGAGGTATAATTAGCAGAAATAGCTTCGCTCAATCGAAGTAACTTGGATAAGTGGATTAGCTTTGCATGGAACCTTTACGTAGCTCCGCCTGAAGCCTCCACGTGGGGTAAGTCAATCGTTTCAGAAGCATTTAATGTAACATGCATTTAATGCACATCTCTTCAAGTGCAGATGTGTCTACGTGGCATTGTACTGGCGCGATTTTTAAGGGAATTTCAAATGATAACCACCTTTTGGTTCTCCCCCATTATTGTGCGACGATTGGTAAGGGTTTCCTCTTCTATATATACCCCTCCGTTCATCACTTTAGAGCTTCTATTTGCTTCTCTTGAATTTAAAATTTTCTCTTCTTTCGTTGCTCTCTTCATCTTTCAGAAATCCTTTCTTTTTCTTATACCATATTTCTCAATGGCTCCCAAGAAAGACACTTACCCCAGGAGGGACAAAGTGAGCGCTACACAATATTAGGAAATCCTCAATCAAGTGTGGGGAGAAATTGAGCCTTTTGGCCGATTGAGCAAATTTGCTGCTTTCAGTGATAACCTAGATTATAATGACCGCTTCATCTTTCGCCTTACTCAATCTCATGAGAGAGTTTACTCAAGTGATCCAAATGCAGTGCTTCCTAAGGATATTGGTCATTACATCGTCTTTTACCACCAGTTGGAGGTTGGCCTTCTATTCCCCCCTACTCGATTCCTGGTGGAGTGCTTCAACTACTTCCAAGTGAACCCCATGATGCTGACTCCCAATTCTATTAGGGATTTCCATTGCTTCGAGGTCTTGTGCTTTGCCTATGGCATCCATCCTTTTGCTCAACTCTTCTAGTACTTTTTCAGACTTTTAAGTGCCCAGGGGTCTCCAGGTGTGTACATGACTTCTGCGATACCACTTCGGGGCCTTTTCATAGGCAAGGACAGGAAGATAAAAGACTGGAAGAGGAAGTTTTGCGTGGTCGAGATCACTGATGGTCTGGGCTCCAGGTCAGCAGGTTTCGGCTTTCCTGGTCATCTTCTGTTACCCGTCGAAGGCCTTGGGGAGTGGCCTGAGGTCTTGAATGATGGCAAGAAACAAGATCTGAGGACTCTCATTCATGAGAGACTTGTGTATGATGCGGAGAAGATGGGGTCCGCCATACATCTAAGGGATGCTAAAGATAACCCTACCCCTAGAATTCAAGGTATGTCTTCATTTACAGGTCTTCGTTAGCATATCTTTGTTGAAGCTGGTGATGCTTGTGTATTGTTATTCATCTTTGCTTATTTCATTTTTGCAGTGAAGGCGAAGAATCCTGAGCACTACCAGGATATTCTGAAGATGACCACTGAAGTATCTCCCAAGGCCTACATTTCTGCTTATGAGCTCCCTGTCTTGGAGTCTTGGAACCCTTCATGGCGAGATTGAGGGTTCGAGTTGAAGTAGATTTTGGCCCCCCACCTGCTAAAGGCTCTAAGAAGCAGGCGAAGCGGCCTTAAGCGGAGCAGGCTCATATAGAGGTAGAGGCGCCCAGCTTACGGAGAAGACTTGTCAAGGCCTCTGAACCTACAACTCTTGTTGTTGGGAAAGTTGGGGCACCTTGTCTTACTGCTGCTTGTGGAGGAATTTTTATTCCTGGTAGAAGTACTTCACTTCCTCCCCATCCTCCTCCTCCTACTAGAAGAGGGAAGGGAATAATGAAGCTGACCTATAAGGAGTTGAAGAGGAATGGGCCTCCTACCAATGTATTAGAAGCCTTCTCTCACAGTTTCAAGGCTGCTAAAAGACTGGTGAACTTGGAGAAGCAATTGGAGGACATTGCTGATGATGAGGCGTTCAACGCTAGATTGGCTTCGCTGGTGAAGGAGCTGGACTTACCGAAACCTGTAACGGGAATAATTGACTATCTTGTTCTTCCTCCTTCTTCACCATCTTTAAATTTGAAGCCTCGTGATCAACTTGATCCCCGCATACTCGAGGGAAATAAACTGAGGTGGTCGAAGAGTGTCAATAAACTGAGTTGGTCGAAAAGGATTTCTTTGCCTGATTTGGCCACGCTCCGTGTACTCTACCCTTCTTCTAAAAAAGCTTCGGTTGAAGAGAGACAACTATCCCCAGAAGGAAATCTGGTTTTTTCTGTTGTTTGAGTATAATCTTCACAATTGTGTTAGGATTTCTAACATCTCTTTTTATCCTTGCAGGTCCAATGGAGCCAGTTGTTGTTCCAACTCCATCGGTGCTTTCTATGATACAATCAATCTTTTCTTCAGAAGTTGCTGTCGATTTGGCTTCCGCTCCTGCTGTGGCAGCAAAGACAACTCCTTATCCCACCAAGCTGCCAAAGAAGAAAATGACCATTAAAGAGTTCTTGGCTGGGAGAAAGAAGAGGGCAGCTTCACCAACTCCATCTCCACCACCACAAAGCAACACCCAGCTATTTAA
The DNA here is from genome assembly GCA_949750685.1 of Vernicia montana. Taxonomy (NCBI): domain Eukaryota; kingdom Viridiplantae; phylum Streptophyta; class Magnoliopsida; order Malpighiales; family Euphorbiaceae; genus Vernicia; species Vernicia montana. The sequence continues at coordinate 10,977 of CATKHJ010834362.1, forward strand.
TTCAGCTTCGGTCGTAGTGACTTACGAGCCTCCACCCAAGAGGCAAAGAGTTGAGGAGGAGGCTCATCTAATGACCAAGGGGAGTGAAGGTTCAACTAAGAATGACCTCCCCCCTCCCCCCCCTCTAAGGAGGTAACTATTGGAGCGCCATTGTCGGTTATTTCTACAGTGCCTCTATCTTTTTTTCACCTTGCTCCTACTTCTTTGCTAAAATTTGTTGTAGAGGTCTTGGAGAAGCAGGAGAGGGTGTTTGAAGGGGTGAGTTTTTTCTTCGATGTCTTCCTTGGTTTTATGCCTTTTTGATTCAGCTAATTGGATTTTTCCTTTCTATTTTTATGATGTAGGCAGCTTTAGATTCTAGGAAGCTTCGCACCCAATTGGGTCTTCTCGAAGACTATTATGATGCTACAAGGAAGGCTGCGGAGGAGAGGCAGGAAGCCTGTCTAAAGTTAGAGGCGGACCTACATGCTGCCAAGTCAGCATTGGAGGAGGAGAAGCAGAAGAATGCTTTACTGGAGGAAGGGAGAGCGAACATGGAGGCTCAGCTGAAGATGGTTGGTGAAGCTCGCCAAAAGGCTGAAACTGAAGCCGATGCTCTTTAATCTACCTTGGGCGAGCGGGACTTGTCCTTAGCTAACAAGGATAAAATGATTGCTGAGAAGGACAAGTCTGCTTTGGAGCTTGCAGCCAGATTGGAGGAATTGAAGAAGCGCAATGAAGAGCTTGCTAAAAAGGTGGAGGAGCTTTCTGCTCTTCTCTAAGAACTTAAGATGGTTCAAAGTGAGCTTCGAGCGTCTGCCTATACTTACGAGCAGGCTTCAAAGAGGGTCCAAACTAAGGAGGAGCGGTAGAGGCAGTCTGAGGAGGCCAGGAAGAAATCCATTCGGGACTTCTTGAACTCTAAAAGCTTCGACCAAGTTGTCACCTATCATTCTTACAGGGTTGCTGCACAATATTACAATAACGCTCTTCATGATGCAATAGTCTTCTTCCCAGGTGTCTTGCCAGAGGTTCCTGAGATGGAGATTGATGAGGAGCCTTATATCCCTAACTTCTCCGAATTCAATGAAGCTTCTAACAAAGGAGGGGAAGATGTTTTTGAACTAAAGGACTTCCCTGCTTGGGAAAAAGAATTAGCTAGGGTATCTTCTTATTCGTCATAGTTAGGGTGACATTGAGTCTAGTGATGATGGCGAAGCTCAAATGGTCGAGGCTATTTCTGCCATTCCTCTGGTTGATCTTGCTAATGATCATGTTCCTCCTTTAACTGAACCAGATGCTTCGGCAACTATTATAAATCTCAGCCCAAATCTTCCTTCAGCAGATCCTCCTCCAACTGATCTTGCTTTCACTCAATGATTGAAATTTCTTTCTCTTTTATATATATATATATATATGTAATACAATTTTTTACATGAAATAAAGTAGTAATCATTCTTTTTCAATCTTTCAATTGTTTTTTTTTATTACTTATTGTTGCTTGAATGAGTGTTTCGCTTTTAACTTTTACACTTTCTGCACTTGTGTTTGATTGATTGCTTTTGTATATTCTTCCCTCCCATCAAAGAGAAAAATATCTTTCTTTAAACAATAGCATTTTTTATATTAATTAGAGCTTCACCTGGACTTTTTTGCCTTTTGGGATTTCGCCTGGGCAATTCGCTGGTTGAGTAAAGCATCTTAAGAAGTTTTTTTTGCTTTCTTTTCCTAGAATCTTGCTAGATTTTTCACCTAGATTTACCAGGACTTTCGCTTGGATTTACTAGAACTTTCACTTGGATCTTGTAGAGTGCTTTGCCTGTTGGGATTTAGCCTAGAGTACTCGTCACAATTGGCTTGTTGCCTCTACTTTCCTCTTTTGAGCTTATCCTAGTGACTTCTTCGTCATATAAATTTGGAAATTATTCCTTTGGAGCTTTGCGATCTTGCAATCTCCGAATTGTCATTCATGCATTCATTCAATTGAGAAGACTCAGCTAGTTCTTATGAAAACTGCTTCTTTTATTGATTTTTATTGGTAATACATCTTCAAGTGTTGAATGTTCCATGTATAAGGAACTTCGTCACATTCCATGGTTACAAGTTTGTATGTACCTGGACCTATAACCTTCTGCACTCTGAATGGTCCTTCCCAAGTTGGTGCTAGCTTACCTGTACCTTTGTGCTTCCCAGTGGCCTCAAGAAACCTTATGACCAAATCTCTTTCAATGAACACCCGACTTTTGACTTTTCTATTAAAGTAATTAAAACCTTGTTGTTTGTAAGTTGCCACTCGGATGTTGGCTATCTCTCTAAGCTCTTCGAGGGGATTTAAGTCTATTCTCCTAGCTTGGTCATTCTTTTCGTTTCCACAATAATTGATTCTACCACTGGATAGGCCTATATCAATAGGGATCACAACTTTTGTGCCATAGGTCAGGTTGAAAGGTGTTTCTCTAGTTGGATGTCTAGGAGTTGTCATGTATGCCTATAATACATGGTGTAGTTCGTATATCCAGCTTCGGCCGTATCCATATAGTCTTTGCTTCAGCCCTTGCAGGATTGTTAGATTAGTTACTTCTGTCTAGCAATTTGTTTGTGGATGGGCCGCAGACGAGAAGTTTTGCCTAATGTGAAGCTCTGAAAAAAAGACTCGTACTTTGACATTGTCAAACTACTTCCCATTATTGCTAATGAGATGGTATGAAACACCAAACTTGCATACAACATTTCTCCATAAAAAATTAATAACTTTGTTAATAGTGATGGTGGCCAGTGGTTCTACTTCAACCCATTTGGAAAAATACTCCACTGCCATTAGGAAAAACTTCCTCTATCTTGAAGCCATGGGAAATGGTCCCACTATGTCCATCCCCCACTTTATGAAAGGCCAAGAGCTTGAGATAGACATTTGATATGTTGTTGGAACATGTTTGCCATTATCAAACTTTTGGCATAAGGAGCACTTCTTGATGAAGGCCATGGCTTCGCTTTTCATTCTTGGCCAATAATATCCCTGTCTGATCACCTTTGTTGCCAACATCTTTCCTCTAATGTGCATTCTGCATGAGCCTTCATCGATTTCCTTCAGGACATACTCAGCTTCACTTGGCCTCAAACATCTTAGCCAAGGAAAGGAATATGTTCGCTTGTAAAGGATTCCATTGTGTAGGGCGCTTCGATGCTTGACCCTCTTGGCTTCTTTTAAATCTTCAGGCAGTTCGCCTTTTTCCAAGTATGTCTTGATTGGATTAAGCTAGCATGGCTCTTTGTCTATCTCTATTACCTGAGCTTCTTTTTGGATGCTTGGGAAGGCTAGAGTTTCCACAAATATTCTCTAGGGGAGTTCGACTAGATGGGTAGCTACCAGTTTGTTGAGGCTATCAGCTCTACAGTTTTCTCCCCTTGGGATCTTCTAAAATTGCAGCTTCACCTCTTTGTCTCTCATCTTCTAAAATATGGCCTTCGTTTTCTGTAAGTACTTGGCCATATTTGTCTCTTTAGCCTCAAATTCCCCTTTTATCTGCCCCACCACCAATTGGGAGTCATTGTAGACTGTCAATTCTTCTAGGTAGAGGCAATATGAAAAGAGTAATCCTTGGATCATTGCCTCGTATTCAGTAACATTGTTAGTGGCTTCAAAGTCTAGCCCCAAGGCATATTCTAGCAAGAATCCTTGAGAACTATTTAGTACTATACCCACACCACTGCCTTCTTTGTTGCTTGCCCCATCTACAAATAATTCCCAGTTTAGTTCAGATTTCGATGATGGTTGCTTTGATTCAGATATCTTTCTAGTATTTTCTTCCTCAGGCTTCTATTCAGGGTCGAAGGAACATTCAAAAATGAAATCTGCTAATGCTTGGGCTTTAATTGCTGATCTTGATCTATATTACAACCCATATTGCTCAAGCTCTACTGACCAACAAAGCATTATCCCAGACATTTCTGGTGTGTGTAATACTCTCTGCAGAGGTTGGTCTATTACCATTACCCCTTGGTGAGCTTGCAGATACACATTGTACTTTTTGGCGGAGAGGAGTAGGGCATATGCTAGCTATTCTATTGGCAGATAGTTCATCTCCACCCCTTGAAGGACTTTACTGAAGTAATAGATAGGCTTTTGAACTGATCCTTCTTCCCTGATTAACACTGAACTTATTGCATTGTTCGAGGCAGACAGGTAGATTAGAACTTCTTCCCTCGGCAAGGGTCTGCTTAGACTCTGCTCCGAACTCATAAAGGTTTTCAACTCTTTGAATGCAACTTGACACTTCTGTCCATTTGTAGGTTTGGAATTTTCTCAAATTCTTGAAGAAAGGAAGGTATTTCTCGGCTGACTTGGACATGAATCTGTTTAGTGCAGTTATTCACCCTATTAATCTCTGAACTTCTTTGACATTCTTTAGAGCTATCATATCCAAGATAGCTTTCACCTTATCAGGATTCGGCTCTATTCCTTTCTCACTTACCATTGTGAGGCCTTGCCCGAGCACCGGTCCGATCCGCTAGAGGGGGATCGAAATGCTCATTCGAGTCTGGTCTCACGAATGGAACCCTCAGGTTCGGATTGGTTGATTTCTGAAAATTGACTTTGGGAGTCGCCACCTTAATTTATTTTTTAATTGGGAAAAGTTTAAGGAAAAAAACCCATTTTATGACTCCAAGTTATTGTCCAATGAAAAAGCACACTAGCCTCGATTACCAAAGAGGATTCAGGGACTAGGTTTTCGATTTATTTTAATTAGAAAACAAGTTTGGCAAATTTAATATACAATGACTAAAAATAGAATTTCATGAACAATATAAGTGAATGAACAATTATGAATTAAAATTAAAGCAATAAAGTAAATAAGAATTTAAAGCAA